>JACEEZ010014984.1:42500-47500 GCA_016584305.1 Chionoecetes opilio
CTCCGTCCTCCAGTTCTTCCCTCCCTCCCTCCAAATAGTCTCTCCGTCCTCGGTTCTTCCCTCCCTCCCCCTCCCTCCCACTAGGTCTCTCCGTCCCTCCAGTCTTCCCTCTCTCCCTCCACATAGTCTCTCCGTCCCTCCAGTTTTCCCTCCCTCCCTCCACATAGTCTCTCCGTCCCTCCCCCATCAGCAGCGATAACGCACAATCTCTCGCTCAATTCAAATTAATGAGATTGACACTGGATGGTAATTAAGCTAAATCGGGGCTCTCATACGTTACCTTCCTATTCTTCTTCTTCTTACTTATATCTTCTTCTTATTCTTCTTCTTCTTATTTCTTCTTCTTCTTCTCTCCTCCTCCTCACTCTTCCTTCTTCTTCATTTTCCTCCTCTCACCTCGTCTTCGCTTCACTCCTCCTTCTTGTCGTGTTATTTTTCTTTCTCTAATGGTCCCGCGTTATTTACTCTTCGTCTCCTCCTCCTCCTTCCTCCTTCACTCCATCCTCCTCATCCTCCTCCGCCCCTCCTCCTCATCCTCCTCCTTCTCTTCCTCTTTCCTCCTCCCGTCTCTCGCCTCGTTTCGGCCTCTCTTGCATTATTTTCTTTTATCTCCGTGTTGATCTCTCTCTCTCTCTCTCTCTCTCTCTCTCTCTCTCTCTCTCTTCTCCTCTCTCTCTCTCTCTTCATCTCCTCTCTCTCTCTCTCTCTCTCTCTCTCTCAGTATTCTACGAAGTTCGTAAGCTAAAATGATTCTATAAATTATCAAAAAAGTCATTGTTTGTAGTATTTATATTTTTTCCTCTATTCACTATTCCTTATATGTTTTGTTATTTGTTATTAGATTTATGCAAAGTGGCGATTCTTTTTTGTTTTTTTTCTTTTTTTTTTTTCTTGAGGGACTAACGTATATTTTATAGTTGATTTATGACATTCTGATTAGTAAAAACAACATGGGGAAGACAATACACACACACACACACGACACACACACACACACACCAACACCACCACACACACACACACACCACACACACACTACATACACACACACACTCGTTAACACTAAATCGATTGATGAGACTACGGCTGCGTTCCCGAAAAAGGACGAACACACACACACACACACACACACACACACACACACACACACACACACACACACACACACACACACACAAACACACACACACACACACACACACATAAAGAGGGGCTGTCATGTACCATCTTCAACTTAATCATCACAAGTCATTATCCTCTCCCTCTCTTAACCCTTTTTTAACCCTCTCTCTCTCTATCTCTCTCACGCACACACACACACACACACACACACACACACACACACACACACACACACACACACACACGCACACTCTAACTCCCTTGTAATGACGTTCAGGAGTCTAAATATTTAAGGTCGCCACCCTGAGAGGACACAGTCGCGGGGACACTTAATAATAAAGGGTTCTGGGTGTCCGTTTCTCCCGCAGGACACAGACTCTCACCGCCAAACTCATCCATTATAACATGTCCTGTCAGATTCCCGTCACTTTCAATCATGATGGATTATTCCGTGAGGTGTCCATCTGTCTGTCTGTCCATCCGTCTCTTTCTCTGTCCAACCTTCTTTCTTCCTCTCTTCTACCTCTTATAGTCAAATTTCGAAAGCCAAATTCTCGCGTCCTCGATTTAGCGAATGAAAACTAAACAATGGTCTCGGTGGGTCTTTGGTCTCGCACTCCTGAAGAAACGAGACTTTGAGATACACGAGACCGCTTATGTAGTGTTTCCTGTCGAGACCTCCCACCCTCGTTACCCTCGAAGGAAAGGGAGCGAGGGATTAAGTACTGCACAAATTAGATTTTCTTTATACTCCTTATCATTCTGTCTTTCAATTAATGTTGTTTCTCTCTCTATCTGTTTTTCAATCAATGGTGTTTCTCTCTCTCTTTCTGTCTTTCAATCAAGGCTGTTTACCTGTGCTGCACTGCTGCTGTAATACAAATGAGACTTTTTCTTATATTCTCTCTATCTGTCTTTCAATCAAAGCTGTTTACCTGTGCCGCTGTAATAAAGATTAGCCTGACGCAGCTGCTCCTGACGTAACACACTCGTCACGCACCCATGTCTCCGCGACCCTCACACGCACACGCACACAGCAAACACGCGGGGCAATGAGAGAGGGGAAGGGGAGGAAGGGAAATTAAATGCACGTAAACAAGATAAACAAAGACCATCGTGTGGCAAGAGCGGCAGCGGCTCATCACCCAATCAGATGGCGGCGTCGCTGCTGGAGATGTTTAAGTGATGTTTACTATGTAAATATTTTGGAGAATGAATCAGATAATGCATTAGACGAAGAGCCGTAACACAAACAAGTCCATCTCTCTCTCTCTCTCTGTGTCTCTCTCTCACACATTCTCTCTCTCACACATTCTCTCTCTCTCTCACATTCTCTCTCTCTCTCTCTCTAATGTTCTCTTTCTCTTCATTGCTCGGCTCCTCCCGCCGCAGGAGTGCACACCAAGTGGTTTTTCCCGTCAATCAACAAATTGGGCGCCGTCGAGCATTTCCACGGCCGCGTTAAGTACTTTGTTTGCTCAATTTTTGCCTCCTATTGATTTAAATACTTGGCGAGGAGCAGGAAGAGGAACAGAGCGAGCGGGGGGGGGTAACAAGGTTTTCATCTGCAAAGGGCGGGGTCGGAGATAAGGCGTGGCGGGGCAGTAACTCACAATAACTCACAACTCACTCACAACCTGACTCTGTGAAGGTAAAGTGATTCGCTTATTACTGTGACTCGAGGTGGCAAAGGTTCGCTGATTCATGAGGTTCGAAACATGCTTCACGGGCCGCTATGAACCATTAAGGAGTGTGTGGAAAGTTATTAGTTTCTCGCATCTACGAAAAAACAGCAGAATAATTAAGTTTTATGTTATGTTGAGATCATTTTGGTGTTTAGAGGGCGTGATGGTCTATACTACTACTACTACTACTACTCCTCCTACTACTACTACTACTACTACTACTACTACTGCTACTCTACTACTGCAACTAATAATAATAATACCATATATTTTCTGTTCAACATAACGTGGAAACAAATAAAAAATCACGGTGAAACACACTAAATAAAACATTGGAAGACTTTTATCATCTTTGTATTCATCGGAGAAAAGAAGCAAAGTCCACTGATGCTCCTCCTCCTCCTCCTCCTCCTCCTCCTCCTCCTCCTCCTCCTCCTCCTCCTCCTCCTCCTCCTCCTCCTCTTCCTCTTCCTCCTCCTCCTCCTCCTCTCCTACCCACAACTTTTCTACAGTCGAATCAGAGTTCCTCCCCCATCACCCCGTCCCCCCCCCCCTCTCTTACCTTTTTACAACACGGCCAAGATTCATGGGGGTCAGGGAGGAGGAGGAGGAGGAGGAGGAGGAGGAGGAGGAGGAGGAGGAGGAGGAGGAGGAGGAGGGAGGGTCGAGGCATCATTCTGTGCTGACTCAGGTCTTCAAACAAACCCAATGGAATACGATAGAATACGCGAGACCGTTAAAACAGGGAAGAATGTGGCCGAAGCGTTCTCTCTCTCTCTCTCTCTACTCTCTTCTCTCCTCTCTCTCTACTCTCTCGCTCTCGCTCTCTCTCTCCCTCTCTCTCTCTAATCTCCTCTCCTCTCTCTCTCTCTCTTCTCTCTCTCTCTCTCTCTCCTCTCTCTCTCTCTCTCTCTCTCTCTCTCTCTCTCTCTTTCTAAATGTTTTTTTAAGCATGGTGTGCATGTTTTCCATCTCGCGTATCTATCATGTTCTCTCTCTCTCTACTCTCTCTCTCTCTCTCTCGCTTCTCTCTCGCTCTCTCTATCCTCTCTCTCTCTATCTCTCTCTCTCTCTCTCTCTCTCTACTCTCTCTCTCACGGGAACATCACGCATACCATTGCACGTCATCGAATTGAGAGAGAGAGGGAAAGGAAGTTAATTCATTTTCTCTTTAAGGATAATAATAATAATAATAATAATAGGAATAATAATAACAATAATAACAAGTAATAATAATAATAAAACAATAAAAAAAAAATATTTATGTCGTGAATTCATCAAGATTGTAGGATGAACTACCTATATCATTACATTTTTTTAATTTTGTTATTACTTTTTATTTTTATTTGCATTACATTTTATTTTTATTTTCATTACACTTTATTTTTATTTCCATTCCATTTTATTTTTATTTCCATTACATTTTATTTTTATTTTCATTACATTTTATTTTTATTTCCATTACATTTAATTTTTATTTCCATTACATTTTATTTTGATTTCCATTACATTTTATTTTTATTTCCATTACATTTTATTTTTATTTCCATTACATTTTATTTTTATTTACATTACATTTTCTATCAACCCCTTCACGCCCAGATCTTTCCTTTGCTATAAAAAATCGTCCGTTGTTAGCCATAAAATAACGAAAAATAACAAAATATACCAAATTAGTTAGTGGACAAGGATACTAAACAGGTCATAGCTATAAAACATTGCTTATAGTCACTAAAAATCGTCTAATGGTACCCAAAATATAATATAAATTACGTTCTGGGCCTCAAGCGGTTAAACCTACATATAACCTCAAAAAGCCAACACCTACACGTGTGTGTGCGTGCGTGTGTGTGTTTAAGATAACGAAGGACGTAACAGCGATAAAAAAAATAGCAAAATGAATAATAAAATGTCAAAGAAATGGCCGCACAAAGTTTAAAGAAAGGAAAAAAAACGACACCTTATTTTTATCGGACCAATTCTACCGAACACACACACACACACACACACACACACACACACGCACATACACACACACACACACACACACACACACACACACACACACGCACATACACACACACACACACACACACACACACACACCACACACACGCAAGTACACACACACACACACACACCACACACACACCACAACACACACACAACACAACACACACACGCAAATTACAC
>JACEEZ010014984.1:52500-55000 GCA_016584305.1 Chionoecetes opilio
TCCTTTACTTTTCCAGCTAAATTGGGTCACTTTTCGGGAGAATCTTCAAGAGGGATTAACTTTCCTCTTGGTACTCTTGATTTTACTCCCCCATTTTTAGAGTAATTCCGAATGCTAACAATTTTTCTGAAGGATTTATGTTTAGTTATTGTTGTTTGTTTGTAGTTTGTCTCTCTGTCCTTTGTGATGTAAGCAAATGAAGGAAGTTGCTGCTATCTCACAGTGTTTATTTGTTTGCTTGTTTATTGCGTTAGTGTTTACTGTGCATGTAATGGAGGAGGCACGTAGGCTGGCTCGTTTACTTGTTTGTTTGTTTGTTTCCTTGTTTGCTTTAGTTATTACTGTTTGTGATGATGTAATGAAGTTGTTCTATCTATGAAGGAAGACTGAGATGCGGGTTGTGTACTGTGTGTCTTCATTTTTTCTTCTTCCTTCTTTCTTTCCTTCCTCCTCCTCTTCCTCCTCATTTTTCTTTCCTTCCTCCTCCTCCTCTTCACCTTTTTCTCCCCATCATTCTCCTCTTCCTCCTTTTTCTACCCATCCTCCTATTCTTCCTACTTTTTCTACCCATCCTCCTATTCTTCATCCTGTTCGTCCCTTCCTCCTCCTCCTCCTTCATCCTTTTTCTACCCATCCTCCTATTCTTCATCCTTTTTCTTCCTATTCTCCTACTCTTCATCCTTTTTCTCCCCTTCCTTCTCCTCTTCCATCCATCCTCATCATCTCTTCTCCTCTGCCTATCCATCTATCTTCATCCTTTTTCTTCCTATTTACCTCCTCTTCATCCTTTTTTTCCTCCCGCCCTTCGTGGTGGTGGTTGGTGGTGGTGGTGGTGGTGGTGGTGGTGGTTGGTGGTGGTGGTGGTGGTGGTGGGTGGTGGGTGGTGGTGGTGGTGGTGGTGGTGGTGTGTGGCGGTGGTGGTGGTGGTGTGCGTCTCATAAGGGCCTCATCCCGCCTCCCCGCACGCCACGCCGCCACACACCATCACCCCGTCAACCACCGGCCTCCCTCGCCACCTTAATGGAAGTGCAGACTTTACGTCGTCCTCAAGCGTGGCAAGTCGTCCACCTCAGCGTGTTGTGGTGTTTACTGCGCCCTTTATGGCATCTCACGACCTCCCTCTGATCACTCTATACGCCTCCTGCTACTCCCCTCCTCCTCTTACCCTCTCCTCCTCACTCAATCCTCCTCATATCCTCCTCCTTCTCCTCTCCTCCCTGTATATATCCCAGTTACTCTTCATGGCTTTTTATCATCATTCTGTGTCTGTCTGTCTGTCTGTCTGTCTGTCTGTCTGTCTGTCTGTCTGTCTGTCTGTCTGTCTGTCTGTCTGTCTGTCTGTTGTCTGTCTGTCATGTCTAGTTCTCTCTCTCTCTCTCTCTCTCTCTCTCTCTCTCTCTCTCTCTCTCTCTCTCTCTCTCTCTCTCTCTCTCTCAGCTCAATTTTCATCTGTTTGAGGGTTGGAAAGTGATGTGAGATCTGCAACAAACTCTCTTTATTACTTTTATGTTCACGGGTTCTCTCTCTCTCTCTCTCTCTCTCTCTCTCTCTCTCTCTCTCTCTCTCTCTCTCTCTCCTCTTTCTCTCTCTCTCTCTCTCTCTCTCTCTCTCTCTCTCTCTCTCTCTTCTCATCCAACACCTCACTATTCTTTTTCCCTCCTCTTCTTGTTAGTTTTAATGTGCTGTTGCTTGGATCTTTTAACCCTCTCTCTCTCTCTTCTCTCTCTCTCTCTTTTCTTCTCTCTCTCTCTCTGCTTTCTCAAACCCTGTCTGCTGTCTCTCTCCGCTCCTCCTCTTCCATGTTTTAGTATACTTTTGCCTCTTATCCACGTGTTATTAATTTTCTCTCTACACCTTCCTCTCCCTCGTCTCTTCCTCTCCTCCTCTTCTTCTTCCCCTGCTTTATTATATTCTCACCTCTTATCCATCTCTCTTCCTTCAATCTTTTTTATAAACTTGTTTCCTTTACACCTTTCCTTTTTCTATACTGTTCTTCAACGCTCTCTTCCCTTTATCATACCTGCTCGTCTCATCCTCCTCTCCTCACTCCTCCTCCTGCCTCCTCCTCTCCTCCTCCTACCTCCTCCTCCTCCTCTGTATCTACCCCAGCTACTCTTCACTAGCTCTTCATCATCCTTCTGTGTCTGTCTATCTATCTGTCTCTCTCCCCTCCTCCTCCTCCTCCTCCTCCTCCTCTTGTATCTATCCCAGCTACTCTTCACTAGCTCTTCATCATCCATCTGTATCTGTCTATCTATCTGTCTCTCTCTCCTCCTCCTCTTCCTCCTCCTCCCCAACTTCCCGTCTTCCGCGCATAGGAAGTGCGGCCGGGCGTCGGGTAAACAATGGGCGGCGAGGAGAGGTTACCATGGCGACGGGGCTAATCCGGCTTGAGTAAACACCAGGAGGCGCTCCCCCTAATTTTAAAATCTTCTTAATATGCGTCACTGACTCCGACCATCGCCGAAGATCCCCGACCGACCGACCGACCGACCGACCG
>JACEEZ010014984.1:80000-90000 GCA_016584305.1 Chionoecetes opilio
TCTTCATTCAGACACACTAACCTCAACCACCACTACCGCAACCACCACCATCACCACCACTAACACTCACACTATTCTTGCAACACAGACCCGGGAAAAAAATCAACATTGCTTCACCCAAAGGCTCAACACTGGAACAACTTCAACAACAACAACAATAACAGTAAAAATGGGAGAGCATATGCCGAGTGAGAGTTAAGGAGCAGTGTAAAGTGTCCATTGCCACGACTGACGAAGAGAGGGGAATGAGGGGACGGGTGTGGAGTGAGGGGAAGAGAGTGGAGTGAGGGGAAAAGAGTGGAGTGAGGGGACGGGAGTGGAGTGAGGGGACGGGTGTGGAGTGAGGGGAAAAGAGTGGAGTGAGTGGACGGGAGTGGAGTGAGGGGACGGGTGTGGAGTGAGGGGAAAAGAGTGGAGTGAGGGGACGAGAGTGGAGTGAGGGGACGGGAGTGGAGTGAGGGGACGGGTGTGGAGTTGAGGGGAAAAGAGTGGAGTGAGGGGACGGAGTGGAGTGAGGGGACGGTGTGGAGTGAGGGGAAAAAGAGTGGAGTGAGTGGACGGGAGTGGAGTGAGGGGACGGGTGTGGAGTGAGGGAAAAGAGTGGAGTGAGGGGACGGGAGTGGAGTGAGGGGACGGGGTGTGGAGTGAGGGGACGGGAGTGGAGTGAGGGGACGGGTGTGGAGTGAGGGGAAAAGAGTGGAGTGAGGGGACGGGTGTGGAGTGAGGGGAAAAGAGTGGAGTGAGTGGACGGGAGTGGAGTGAGGGGACGGGTGTTGGAGTGAGGGGAAAAGAGTGGAGTGAGGGGACGGGAGTGGAGTTGAGGGGACGGGTGTGGAGTGAGGGGACGGGTGTGGAGTGAGGGGAAAAGAGTGGAGTGAGGGGACGGGGTGGAGTGAGGGGAAAACAGTTTAGTGAGGGACGGTGTGGAGTGAGGGACGGGTGTGGAGTGAGGGGAACGGGTGTGGAGTGAGGGGAAAAGAGTGGAGTGAGGGGACGGGAGTGGAGTGAGGGGACGGGTGTGGAGTGAGGGGAAAAGAGTGGAGTGAGGGGACGGGAGTGGAGTGAGGGGAAGGGTGTGGAGTGAGGGGAAAGAGTGGAGTGAGGGGAAAGTAGTGGAGTGAGGGGACGGGAGTGGAGTGAGGGGAAGGGAGTGGAGTGGGAGGGGACGGGTGTGGAGTGAGGGGACGGGTGTGGAGTGAGGGGAAAAGAGTGGAGTGAGGGGACGGGAGTGGAGTGAGGGGACGGGTGTGGAGTGAGGGGAAAAGAGTGGAGTGAGGGGACGGAGTGGAGTGAGGGGACGGGTGTGGAGTGAGGGGAAAGAGTGGAAGTGAGGGGACGGGAGTGGAGTGAGGGGACGGGTGTGGAGTGAGGGGAAAAAGAGTGAGTGAGGGACGGAGTGGAGTGAGGGACGGGTGTGGAGTGAGGGGAAAAGAGTGGAGTGAGGGGACGGGAGTGGAGTGAGGGGAAAACAGTGGAGTGAGGGGAAGAGTAGAGTGAGGGGAAGAGACAGTGGAGTGAGGGGAAGAGTAGAGTGAGGGGTAGGAGTGGAGTGAGGGAAAAAGTGGAGTGAGGGGAAAAGAGTGGAGTGAGGGGTAGGGAGTGGAGTGAGGGGAAAAGAGTGGAGTGAGGGGACGGGAATGAGTGTGACAATTTAATGTACATATATGGAGAATGAGGGGGAAAAGTGGAATGAGAGAAGAATGAGTGGGACAAGTGGATGGACAGAGGTGGATAATGAGAGGAAAAAGTGGAATGAGAGAGGAATGAGTGGGACAAGGGGATGCACAGAGGTGGAGAATGAGAGGAAAAAGTGGGATGAAAGGGAGAAGAATAAGTGGAGAATTGTGAGAGTGGTCGTCGTGAGAGTAAAGAAGAGGAGGAGGAGTAAAGAGGAGGAGGAAGAGTGGAGAAGAACAAGGATAATAAAAAAAAGTATATAAGGAGTGGAAGGAAAGTGTGTAGGGTGCGAGAAGGAAAGATGAGAGAATTAAACAAAAGGAGGAGAAAGAGGAGGAAGATGAATGAGAAGAAAAAATGCAAAGAAGCGGAAACATTACGAGTAGGAACGGCGGAGAAGAAATAGACGGAAATAAGGGAAACAGGTGCTAGAGAACGCGAAGAACAAACATGAGAGAGGGAATGAAAAAGAGGGTGACGAGAAGTGCAAGAAGGAAGGCAGGAAGGAAGAAGGGATGAAGGAAGGAAGGAAGGAAGGAGAGAGACGGAGGAAGCAGGCAAGGAAACACACACACACACACACACACACACACACACACACACACACAACACCACACACACACACCACACACACACACACACACACACACACAAAGCATTTAAACACAACAAAACAAAACACAGGAGGGAAGATGGTAAAGAAAACGGAGAAGGGGAATGTTAGGAAGGGAAGAAAACGAAGGGAAATGAGAAGATGGAAGGTTGTGTGGCAAGAAGAAAAGTGGAGGAGGAGGAGGAGGAAGAGGAGTTGGGGGGGGTAGGGGGTGAGGGGCCAGCCATACCCTAATGATTGCCAAGCGTCAGAAGGAAGAGCGCTAACTCCGCCCCGAGGATTAGAAGAGGAAAGCTACTTAACAAATTTGAATCTCAGATAAACACTAAAAGCTCAGAGGAACATTTCGTCACTAAAAGGATCACGAGAGGAGGAGGAGGAGGAGGAGGAGGAGGAGGAGGAGGAGGAGGAGGAGGGGGTACCTGGAGGAGAAATAAGGAGGGGGGGGGGGTGGAAGACAAGTGGGGAAGATGAGACAAGAAGTAAAACACACACACACAACACACACACACACACACACACACACACACACACACCACAAAAACACACACACACACACAACATACAGGGCATTGCAACAAACACAAAAAGAAACAAAAGTCGTGGAAACTATCAAAAGCCGAACATGAACTGAGAAACAAATGAGAGAGAGAGAGAGAGAGAGAGAGAGAGAGAGAGAGAGAGGAGAGAGAGAGAGAGAGAGAGAGAGAGAGAGAGAGAGAGAGAAGGAGGGAGACGCCGATAATGGACCAGAGAAGCGAGCAGAAAGATTACTTAACACTTTTAACTAATGGTTACTTATTGATCCAACTCACCGTTTTCTTCCACTACAGCGTACCCTTCGCCGACCCCCCCACTACACTATACTGGAGGGGACGCACCATCACACACACACACACACACACACACACACACACACGCACACACACATACACACTATAGAAAGGGGAACACATCCACCACAATATATCAAGGGTTCCTCCCCACTACACTATACTGAAGGGGAAAAACACACACACACACTATAGAAAGGGGAACGCACCCACCACAATATCTCAAAGGCTCCTTCTCACAACACTATAAAGAAGGGGAACACCCATTACATACACACAAACACACACACACTATAGAAAGGGGAACGCACCCATCACACTATTTCCAAGGCTCCTCCCCACTACATTATAAAAAAGACAACACCCATTACACAGCACTCCTTTATACTAAGAAAGGGTTCCACTACACAATACTGACCACAAAAACCCACTTCACTTTACTGAAACAACCACTTATACACTTAAACCCATGACACTATACTCACGACACATTTCACTATAAGTGTTCGTGTAGGTATTTCTGAATGATCCACCACCACCACCACCACCACAAAAAATACTACTACTATAAAAAGTACATTATATACTTTACAGAAGGAGGACTACTGCCGCACTATACTGAAGGAGAAGGTATGGGGGGAGGGGGTGAAGGGGGTGAAGGTATGGTGGGGAAGGGGTGAAAAGTATGGTGGGGAAGGGGTGAAAGTATGGTGGGGAAGGGGTGAAAGTATGGTGGGGAAGGGGTGAAAAGTATGGTGGGGAAGGGGTGAAAGGTATGGAGGGGAAGGGGTGAAGGTATGGTGGGGAAGGGGTGAAGGTATGGTGGGGAAGGGGTGAAAAGTATGGTGGGGACGGGGTGAAGGGGGTGAAGGTATGGTGGGGAAGGGGTGAAAAGTATGGTGGGGAAGGGGTGAAAGTATGGTGGGGAAGGGGTGAAAAGTATGTAGGGGAGGAGGTGAATGTATGTAGGGGAAGGGGTGAAAAGTATGGTGGGGACGGGGTGAAATATATGTAGGGGAAGGGGTGAAGGTATGTAGGGGAAGGGGTGAAAGGTATGTAGGGGAAGGGGTGAAGGGGGTGAAAGTATGGAGGGGAAGGGGTGGAGGGGGTGAAGGTATGGATGGGGAGGGGTGGAGGGGGTGAAAGGTATGGTGGGGAAGGGGTGAAGGGACGTAGGGGTGAGGGGGGGGCGCCACTGCTGCTGCTGCCACAAGAATAGAACAAAACAAAGAGATTCAGACTCACCATCAGCAGCGTCTTGAGGCCGCGGGAAGGCAAACACGTACCTGCAACACAAACAAACAAACAAATGAATAAAACAACAGAGCAATACGTCTGCCTGCCAGCCTGCCTTTCTGCCTTCAACCACCACCACCACCACCACTACAGCCACCACAAACAACAACAAACAAACACAAAACAAAGGAAACCCAACACCATTACCAACACATCTATTCATTCATCACAAAAAAAAATAACAAAAACAGAAAAAAAAACACAACGTCCACAAACTTTTCTTTATTAATCGTCTCAACAAGAAACACAAAACAACAATAACAACTGTAATTAAAAACAACACTGGGACACTTTTTTCTTGTTCCTTTTATCGCCGTGAAAACACATGATGACAACAACAACACGAGGACAAGACACAGGCGTCAGGAGGGGGGGAGGGACGCCGAGGAAGGGGTTAAGACATCACATCACACAGTAGGCTCTTTCGTGACCTTCAGAAGTGACATGACGAGGCGGTGGAAAGGGTCAGAGTGTAAGGGTATTCTTTTCATTCTCTCTCTCTCTCTCTCTCTCTCTCTCTCTCTCTCTCTCTCTCTCTCTCTCTCTCTCTCTCTCTCTCTCTCATATGTAGCCCTTTCCTCCCGCTTCATCTCCTCTCTCTCTTTTTCTCTCTCTCTCTTTCTCATATGTAGCCCTTCCCTCCCGCTTCATCTCTCTCTCTCTCCTCTCTCTCTCTCTCTCTCTCTCTCTCTCTCTCTCTCTCTCTCTCTCTCTCTCTCTCTCTCTCTCTCTCTCAACTGTAGCCTTTTCCTCCCGCTTCATCTCCTCCACCTTCTCTTTCCTCTCCCTTGCTATCTCTTCCTTCCCTCGCTCCCTCCTCCCTCACTCCTCCTCCTCACCCAACACCAAAATCGTAAAATATCACCCTCAGACCCGAGCTACTTCAAGCATTGCCTAAATTCTATAGAGTCCCAGAACATATGAAAAACATAATTTTCATATCAAAAAAATTCTTATTCAGATTCGTCTTTGATAGGACGAAGGAGCCGCAGACCCTCCCGACAAACGCCAACTCAAGATTGAAGTCGAAATAATTTGCAAATGAAAGCGGCTGGATCGTGAATGGATTTGAAAATAAACGTCGAGGGTAAACATGAAGTCCCAATCACAGACGAGGAAATAAAACTGGGGAGGAGGCTACTGGGCTCCGGCTTTTATGGCTGCTGGAAACCGCTTTAATAGAACCCCCCCAGAAAAGTTATCAAATAGTGTCACGTTTATTGTTGCCGCCGCCGCGCTGTTGTCGCTAACACTATCAAACTTCACTGCTGAATAAATGAGCAGAACCCAGGGCGTTCCGTAGGGCGGGGAGCTACTGCAGGAGGCGGAGGAGGAGGAGGAGGAGGAGGAGGAGGAGGAGGAGGAGGAGGAGGAGGAGGAAGAAGAAGAGGAGGAGGAGGAGATGCTGGGTGCTCCTTATTTCCCCGGGATGTGGGTGTGTGTGGTGTGGTGCCTGGCTTGTCCTCCGTGACCCTGCTGAGTATTGTGCTGAGTGCGGTGTTGGTGCTGAGGCAGTAGTGTGGTGCTGGTGATGCTTGTGTTGCTGTCTCGCCAAGTACTCGCCTGGTGGTGCAGGGCTGCTTGTCTCTGTTGACTGGCTGGGGTGTGTGTGTGTGATTTTGTTTGTTTCTTTTAGGTTTTTTCTTCCGTTCGCAATGACCCACCGTCGGTTTATCGTCATGCAATCTTCGACTTCTCCGCCTCCGTCAGAGAGGAGACATGGGTGAAAGGGAGATCTTGACATCACCACACACACACACACACACACACACACACACACACACACACCACACACACACACACACATACACACACACACACACACACACACACACACAAACACACACACACACACACACACACACACACACACACTCGGCAAGTTCCAACATCAGACCACGCTCGGCCGCCCTACTCCACGCTGACTGCACTCCTCTCTCACTCCCTCTCCCTCGCAAGCCTCCGCGGATCGCCGGAGTGGACGGTACCATCGACATGTTAAATCAACCCAGTTTCAGGCATTCCCCTTAATGATTTACGCCTCAGGGACGAATGGCGAGGAGGCGGCGAGGACGGTGGCAATGTCGGTCACTTTGCAAAACAAAGGCGACGCTCAGTGTGACGTCCTTTACCTCTTAGGCGGGCCATCGATACCCTATTTCCGCTCTACACTTCCACACCAACAGCCGGCCCGTGTCCCCTCTATCCTCCCCTCCCCCCTCTTTCTCTCTCTCTCTCTCTCTCTCTCCCTCCCTCCCTCTTCTCTCTCTCTCTCTCTTCTCTGGTCCCCTCACGCACACACAACTTAGCTGGTGTTTAGATTTCAGACGTTCCCTGCCTCCACCCCGTCAAAATGAGAAGGTTGCCAAGCCGCCCGTCGCCGTCTAAGACATCTTTGTGCTAATCACGTCCTGTTCTCCGTAAATGCCCGCCTCGTCCCTACATTAAGAGCCACCGTCACTGCCGTCTACTGAGTATTGATTGTCGCCCAAAACCCATCACCTCCTCCTCCTGCGAACTGGGGCTGTCGGCGGAGCAAACTGTGAGGGTGTCCTTCGCAAAAAAAAACTCTGTCGAATATGAATATGATTTGAGGCAGGAACGTACCATTGCGAAACGTCCTGGAACAATTGGAGCCATTTTCACATCTGATTACGTTCATTCCATAAGAAATGCCAGATTCCTGCTGAGAATACATTAAGGCAAGTTTATACCAATCAGGACTGTAAACACAATGATGCTTCAGCGACAACACTGCAAACTCCACACTCCCGTCTACACAAGTGTCACCTTCGAACATTTTGCGAATCTGATATTAATTTCCGCACATCCCGCGGGAAAGTCTGGGCGGCGAGTGTTCCGGCGGAGGCGCAACATTGTGTGGATGACAATTCCCGCGATGAACCGAGCCAAGAGTCCTAAAAACCAGGCGACAAAAATACCCCGGCAGACGAGCGTTGGCAACTGGCATCGTCATAGGTAAACAAAACCTATCAGAAGGGACAACAACGTTACTCTCTCGATGCAACCCACTGCCAGAAGGACCGTCTTGCCCTACCACGGCCAAGGGGGAATGAGCCTCACGCCACGGCGGCACAAGGGCGATAAAGTGGCTCACCCGAGTTTATAAATGAGGAACCAAGCACTCTGTATCGAGTCCATGTGTTGTTTATGCAAGCGATGCTGGTGTCTCCGGTGATTATAAATTGAATTTCGTCGTCTTTCAAAAACCTTCCAAGGCTCGGATTTTTTGAAAACACCTCCACGACTTTACTGATTGTTCAAAGCTCCTGTTTTTGTTGTGCTAATTGACGTGGAAAGCAGCACTGTGTATGAAAAAGAGCGTCGTTACACAGCCCTCGTGACCCCGTTAGCACGTCCGCCGCCACATTATCGCAAATCGCACGTTCGCACCTCACAAGAGAACATTCATAATTACGGGGCACGAACGCGAGACACCCCGACGCCCCGCCCCGCCCCGCCCCGCTCCGCTGTCCTCACTGCCTGCCGGGGAAGATAAACAAACAGGCAAACTGAAAGTAAATAAATAAACAAATAGACAAATAAATGAATATACACAAACAAACATACCTCCACAGAGACGGATAGATAGATGGATGGATAAATGGATGAATTTCAGATAGACAGACACCCCAATAGACACACAGGAAGGGAGGAAGATAAACAGATACACCGATAGATACATTAGATAGACAGTGTACATAAGAAGACGTAAAATTAAACTTTTCCCCCTTGCCAGTAGCACCTCAGGGTCAACAAAATAGAAAACTTTATCTCTCCCTCATCACCCCCCCCACACACCCCTTCACATAACCCACTCCCCCCCTTCACACACACACCCATCACCCCCTCAAACACCCCCCCCACACACACACCCACCAACGCACCCTTTCCCTCTCTTCACCTCTTCATCACTCTAGGTATACCTTCAACAACGCACTCTCTGTTTTGGACTTAGGAGTGTGTCATGGTAGGTAGATGTGTGCGTTCCTGCTTCTCCCACACACCCTACACACGCACCCTTTCCCTCCCTTCAACTCTCCGTCACTCAAACCTCCAACAACGCACTCTCTGTTATAGACTAAGGAGTGTGTCATGGTAGATGTGTGCGTTCCTGCTTCCACCCCCAACCCCCCTACAGCCCCCCAACCCCCTTCAACCCCCCCTACACCTCCTCCATGGGGCGGCACACACGAGGACTCTCACGAAGACGATTCACAGTAACCCACCCGAAGTTCCTCCCTTGGAACGTCCTGTAACTCCCCACCTAGCCGCTAGGGGGGATTTCGGCGCTGTCATCTCCCTCAAACCAATAAAAAATAGGGTAGGGTAGGGTAGGAGGCAAGGGGAATAATAATATAAAAAGGGGAGAGACAGAAACCCCGTGATTAAACAGTTTCACATCTTCGTTACTTCTCACTGTTTCTTGATACTACGTTAATTAACTTTACCTTGGAGGGGGGCGAGGGGGGGGTCATTTAGAACAGGTAATGCTTTGTTTCTGAGGGCGTGAGGGTGAGAGGCGCCCTATGAGAGAGAGAGAGAGAGAGAGAGAGAGAGAGAGAGAGAGAGAGCACTGAGAGGTGAGTGCGGAAAGGAATTAGTGGGAGGGAGCATGAGACGAGGCGCTGGTGAGAGTGAAGTGAGAGCGGAAGGAGGGATGTGAGGGCAGGAGGAAAGTGGTGAAGGGAATGAGGGAGGGGAGAGAGGTGAGGGGAAGCGAGAAGACCGAGGGGAAGGGAGTGAGGGAGTGCATGGAGTGTCTGAATAGGAGGGAGAGGAGAGAGGTTAGGGTGTGGGAGGAGAGAGGTTAGGGTGAGGGAGAAACAGGGTGATGAGGGAGGGGAAAGAATGAGGGCGGGAAGAGGGTGGGTTGGGCAGGAAAAGGGTGGATTTGGCGGGAAGAGGGTGGGTTTGGCGGGAAGAGGGTGGGTTTGGCGGGAAGTGGGTGGGTTTGGCGGGAAGTGGGTGGGTTTGGCGGGAAGAGGGAGGATTTGGCGGGAAGAGGGTGGGTTGGCAGGAAGAGGGTGGGTTGGCAGTAAGAGGGAGGATTTGGCGGGAAGTGGGTGGGTTGGCGGGAAGATATGCTGAGGGCGAGAGCAACACCCAAGAAGCGGCGGAAGACAGAGGACACCATCTGGGGACTCCTGGTGGTGCGGGAGGAGGAGGCGGGAGGTAAGGAGGGGGAGGGAGGACGAAAGGGGGAGCAAAACAAGACAGCTTCACCAAGACCCGAAAGCACAGCCCGGCGCCATCTTGGTCTCCTCGATAATTCCTTGTTGTTTATTCTCTGTCGATGAAGTGAGGGAGACCGAACTGTGTGATTAAAGTAGAAAATGAGTTCTTTGAGGGCAACAGGGAAAGGGAGGAGCCGAGGGGAACCGAGGGGAGGGATGAAGGGTGGCATGACCGTAGGGGAGTATGGGAGAGTGAGGGGAGAGTAAGGGGAAAGGAAGGAAGAACCCCAGGATGAAGAGGAAAGAGGGAGAGGAGGATGAGGGAGGGTGTTGGGGAAGTATTGGTTGGGGGTCAGTAGGGGGGTCCAGCTCTCTAGGAGGGG
>JACEEZ010014984.1:102500-117500 GCA_016584305.1 Chionoecetes opilio
CTCTCTCTCTCTCTCTCTCTCTCTCTCTCTCTCTCTCTCTCTCTCCTCTCTCTCTCTCTCTCTCTCTGTGTGTGGGTGTGTGTGTGTTTTCTCTCATATACAAAGGGAATGACAGATAATATAAACTAAATAACGAGCAGCAACAAATCAAAAACACGACACAAGGAGAAGAAGAAGAAGAGGAGGAGGAGGAGGAGGAGGAGGAGGAGGAGGAGGAGGAGGAGGAGAGCAGGTCATCTCCAGGTGTATCGTTTCCATGATGATAAAAGGTCATGCACGAAACAGTCACACACACACACACACACACACACACACACACACACACACACACACACACACACACACACACACACACACACACACACAGCATACACACACACACACACGCATACACACACACACACACATACACCCACACACACACACACACACACACACACACACACACACACACACACACACATACATACTTTTTTTGTTATATCTCTCTTTCTTTCTCAATATATGTCACTTTATGTTTCTGGAGATGGTAAGAACAGAGGTTGAGAAGGAAGAGAGAAATAAAAGGATAGGAAACAATGACAAGAATAATAATAACATTGATAATAATAATAATAATAACAACAAAAATATAATAATGATAACAACAACAACAAAACATGAAAATACGATTAATATGAAGAAAACGAACGAAAGAAAGAAAAGAAAAACCAATGACCATTAAAAAAAAACCCACAAAAACTGAAATATAGAAAAGATGGACAAAAATAAGAACAAGAGGAAAAGAAAATATAAAATAACATGTTCAAAAGCGATGAAGGGAAAGAGGCAGATGGAGGCACGAAACTACACCCTTCTCTTAACGCTATACCCCCCTTTCCCCCTACCCTCCCCTTCCCCCTACCACCACCCCTTCCCCCCTACCCCCCTACCACCACCCCTTCCTTCCCCCCCCATTACAACCCCCTACTCGTCCTGTACAAGTTTGATAGGGCAATCAGGGGTGAGATGGCACATGGTTGACGGCACGTTGCACCTCCTCAAATATGCAAGTTCCAATGACCTTTCTACGATGGCTGCTAAGAAGGCGGTTTTAGAAGAGGAGGAGGAGGGGGGGGGAAGGAGGAGGAGGAGGAGGAGGAGGAGGAGGAGGAGGAGGAGGAGGAGGAGGAGGAGTCTCTCTCTCTCGCTGTCTGCCTGTCTGTCTGTCTCTCTCTCTCTCTGTACCTCTCTCTCTATACCTCTTTCTCTCTTTATATACATCTCTCTCTCTCTCTCTCTCTCTCTCTCTCTCTCTCTCTCTCTCTCTCTCTCTCTCTCTCTCTGTACCTCTCCGTCTCAGATGCAAAAGTAATGCCGGTAAGATGTGAACCAATTAGCCGCAGGTACTCACACAGACGCCAGGTAGCGGTGTAATAGTGAAACATTAACTACCTCTAATTACCTGGAACACTGCAATATTGACCAACGGTGATTACACGAGCCGCGTAATGACCTTTGTCTACCTGTACGCTGTGTCGCCCTCGTTCTTGCCTCACTGGAATGCCTCGCTTAATTGCGTTATAAATCAGTCACAACCTCAAAATGACAGTGCCGCCAACCCCTTACCGTTACCCCTTACACGTTGCATACCTGTCTTAATAATGAATGGGGTTGTGATGGGGTTGTGGGAATGCTTTTGTGTTATGTTATGGTCACTTATTCCACCTGAGTTACTTTTAGTTGTCTCTTTTCCTTCACTTCTTTGTTTTTGTTTTACTTTATGTGAGTTATGAATTGTTGTTAAAATCTCGAGTATGTAAAAAAAGGTTGTGATGGGGTTGTGAGAATGTTGTGTTGTGTTATGGATACTTATTCCACTTTAGAATAATAGTTGAAAAGAGAAAATAGTGATGGGTAAATGGAAAAAATAACAAACTCTTTATCTTTTCATACACGAGATTTTTTCAACATTCTCAATTCACATAAAGTAAAAAATTGAAGTGAAAGAAAAGAAATAACTAAAAATAACTAAAGTGGAATAAGTAACCATAACATAACACAACACAAAAACATTCTCACAACCCTTTCACAACCTTTTGTTTCATATTCGAGATTTTAACAACAATTCATAACTCACATAAAGTTAAAAAAAAAAGAAAAAAAAAGAAGTGAAGGAAAAGAGATAACTAAAAGTAACTCAAGTGGAATAAGTAACCATAACACAACACAACATTCTCACAACCCTTTCACAACCTTTATTTTCATACTCGAGATTTTTTCAACATACATAACTCACATAAAGTAAAAAATTGAAGTGAAAGAAAAGAGATAACTAAAGTAACTCAGGTGGAATAAGTAACCACAACACAACACAACATTCTCACAACCACATCACAACCTTTTGTTTCATATTCGAGATTTTAACAACAATTCATAACTCACATAAAGTAAAAAAAACAAAAACAAAGAAGTGAAAGAAAAGAGATAACTAAAAGTTACTTTTAGTTATCTCTTTTCTTTCACTTCTTTATTGTTTTGTTTTTTTAACTTTATGTGAGTTATGAATTGTTGTTAAAATCTCGAATATGAAACAAAAGGTTGTGAAAGGGTTGTGAGAATGTTTTTGTGTTGTGTTATGTTATGGTTCCACTCCACTTTAGTTACTTTTAGTTATTTCTTTACTTTCACTTCAATTTTTTACTTTATGTGAATTGAGAATGTTGAAAAAATCTCGAGTATGAAAAGATAAAGAGTTTGTTATTTTTTGCATTTACCCATCACTATTTTCTTTTTTTATCCGACGTAAACGATAATAAATTCTTAACAATCCAATAAGAGGAAAAGATAAGGTAAAGCACTGAAGTAAAAAGTCATAGTACTGTATAGTTTGTAGTGTTCCTCCTCATCCATTGGCCATCCATTACCCACCATCCACACGCGCTAACACCCGCCCATAACCACCCACAGACACCCCCACGCCCACAACAGCCCCCCTCCCCGCCCACAATCACCCACAGACCTCCCCACGCCCACAACAGCCCCCCTCCCCGCCCACAATCACCCACAGACCGCCCCACGCCCACAACAGCCCCCCTCCCCGCCCACAACTACCCACAGACCCCCCCACAGCCCCACAACAAGCCCCCCTTCCCGATCACAACCACCCACAGACCGCCCCCACGCCCACAACAGCCCCCCTCCCCGCCCACAACCACCCACAGACCCCCTCAGCCCACAACAGCCCCCCTCCCCGCCCACAACCACCCACATACCCCCCCAGGCCCACAACAGCCCCCCTCCTCACCCACAACCACTCACAGCCCCCCCACGCCCAACTTTTTGCTAAATTAGAGAGAGGAGCTGATGGGTCTGCCTTATCTCGGGCTGGCTTGGCGTGGAAAAAGTTGGAATCGGTAGAATATTCCAATTTCCTAGAGCAGAGATATTAGCTAAATTGGGATCAATGATATGCAGCGTGTGTGTGTGTGTGTGTGTGTGTGTTTGTGTGTGTGTGTGTGTGTGTGTGTGTGTGTGTGTGTGTGTGTGTGTGTGTGTGTGTGTGTGTGTGTGTGTGTGTGTGTGTGTGTGTGTGTGTGGTGTGTGTGTGCGTGTGTGTGTGTGTGTGTGTGTCAAAGAGCGAAAGGGAAACATAAACACATAATATTCTCAAAAAAAGATAAAATATTAAGTGATAAACAAAAAGATAAAGTCTATAATAATATAAGCGAAAGTGTGTCTGTCTGTCTGTCTGTCTGTCTGTGTGTGTGTGTGTGGTATAGGTTCCGCCCCCCGTGGCGCAAACACCTCATATGGCACATTTTTGGAATCAGGTTGACCAGGGGAAGGTCATAAGCCCACTTATGAGATGAGATG
Source organism: Chionoecetes opilio (assembly GCA_016584305.1). NCBI lineage: Eukaryota > Metazoa > Arthropoda > Malacostraca > Decapoda > Majidae > Chionoecetes > Chionoecetes opilio. The sequence continues at coordinate 106,356 of JACEEZ010014984.1, forward strand.
ATCCGATCACTTTTTTTTTTCTTTTTTTTTTAGCAGCCTATTAGCGAGAATTGTGAAAACAAAAGTGGGTTGCGAGAATTGAGGAAGCCTTGATGTAGGGTGATGGGTAATGGGTGAGTGAATGGGTGGGGTGATGGGTAATGGGTGTGGGGTGAGTGAATGGGTGGGGGGTGATGGGTGATGGGTGAGGGAATAGGTGGGGGGTGATGGGTAATGGGTGAGTGAATGGGTGTGTGGTGATGGGTAATGGGTGAGTGAATGGGTGGGGGGTGATGGGTAATGGGTGAGTGAATGGGTGTGTGGTGATGGTAATGGGTGAGTGAATGGGTGGGGGTGATGGGTAATGGGTGAGTGAATGGGTGTGTGGTGATGGGTAATGGGTGAGTGAATGGGTGGGGGGTGAGTGAATGGAAGGGGGGTGATGGGTAATGGGTGTGTGGTGATGAGTAATGGTGAGTGAATGGGTGGGGGTGATGGGTAATGGGTGAGTGAATGGGTGTGTGGTGATGGGTAATGGGTGAGTGAATGGGTGGGGGGTGATGGGTAATGGGTGAGTGAATGGGTGGGGGTGATGGGTAATGGGTGAGTGAATGGGTGTGTGGTGATGGGTAATGGGTGAGTGAATGGGTGGGGGGTGATGGGTAATGGGTGAGTGAATGGTGGGGGGTGATGGGTAATGGGTGAGTGATGGGTAGGGGTGATGGGTAATGGGTGAGTGAATGGGTGGGGGGTGATGGGTAATGGGTGAGTTGAATGGGTGTGTGGTGATGGGTAATGGGTGAGTGAATGGGTGGGGGGTGAAGGTAATGGGTGGGGTGGGTGGGTAATGGGGTGTGGTGATGGGTAATGGGTGAGTGAATGGGTGGGGGGTGATGGGTAATGGGTGAGTGAATGGGTGGGTGGGTGATGGGTAATGGGTGAGTGAATGGGTGGGGGTGATGGGTAATGGGTGAGTTGAATGGGTGGGGGGTGATGGGTAATGGGTGAGTGAATGGGTGGTGGTGTGGGTAATGGGTGAGTGATGGGTGGTGGGTGATGGGATAATGGGTGAGTGAATGGGTGTGTGGTGATGGGTAATGGGTGAGTGAATGGGTGGGGGGTGATGGGTAATGGGTGAGTGAATGGGTGGGGGTGATGGGTAATGGTGGTGGTGTGGGTAATGGGTGAGTGAATGGGTGGGGGGTGATGGGTAATGGGTGAGTGATGGGTGGGGGGTGATGGGTAATGGGTGAGTGAATGGGTGGGGGGTGATGGGTAATGGGTGAGTGAATGGGTGGGGGGAATACATACATTTCTACATCCATGATTTCAGGAAAGTTAGAAGGGGCTATCTGGAGAGTCCATGTTTGGTGGGCCGAAGGCCCACCAAACACAGGTGGTGGGCCGAAGGCCCACCAATAGCCCTCCGCAGGAGCTAGCCAAAAAGTCCGCCCGGAGGGCGGCTTTGCGGCTAGTATATAATAATTTACTAGTGGTAAATATAGACACAAAAATTGTAAAAGTTTAACACGTGAACATAATTTGAACTGAGTGATCATACGAATTAAGGAGAATAAATAGAAGAAAAAGAAGAAGAAGAAGAAGAAAAAAGAAGAAGAAGAAGAAGAAGAAGAAGAAGAGAAGAAAAAAAAGAAGGAGACGACAAGAAGCAAAGTGAAATATCTACAATGGCACTCTTAATCACTCCATGAAATTCAGAAACTATCTTTGTAGCATATATGTACCTTTTAATCAACAAACACCTAAACCTTAACACCATCTGGGCACGAGGCAGCACCATTAACACCTTCCCATTTATAACACAGGTGAGTAACGTGCACACCCACACACACACACACACACACGCACACCCACACACCTGTAAACTACTTGCAAGACGTGAAGGAAGGAAGACAAAAAATACAAACGTCAAGCGTGAACCCATCTTGTAACATCTTTCATTTTGGAGTTTTTCCTTGTCCTGCGAAGACTCAAGACGCGATACATGAGGCACAGAGCATAAAGCACAGCCGCCTTTTTGCTCCGCCTTACTTTGCCCAACTCCGCCCTGTTAAACCCCTTCCCTACACCCACTCCCACCCCTTCCTACACCCACTCCCACCCCTTCCTACACCCACTCCCACACCCATTCCCACCCCTTCCTACACCCACTCCCACCCCTTCCTACACCCACTCCCACCCCTTCCTACACCCACTCCCACCCCTTCCTACACCCACTCCCTCCGCTTCCCCAACCATCCCTACACCCACTCCCGGCCCTTCCCCAACCCTTCCTACACCCACTACCACCCAGCCACAACCCCTATCCTGTTAACCCCCTTCCCTAACCCTTTCGACACCCACTCCTACAACCCCTACCTTGTTAACCCCCATCCCCAACCCTTCCTACACCCACTACCACCCTGTCACAACCTCTAGTCTTGCACCTAACCAACCCTGTCGCTCCTCCTCGCCCCGCCCCGCCAGCTAGTCTGTTACCCAAGGGCGGACGTACATGATTGAGGAGTGTGTGAGCGGCGCCAGGACCCGCCCTACTTGGCTGGGAGCTGGGCAGGTGAGGGCTGGCGACACCTGGCGGCACCTGGCGGCGGAGTGAAGCGCGTCCATCGGCTGCTTCTGTGTCCTCAGGAAGCGTATACATTGAAGAAGAGTGCAAGGAAAGATGATATAAGAAGTAAAAGGTCAAATTGAGGAAGAGTGGAAGGAATGATGAAAAGAAGTAGAAGGTAAAATAGAAGAAGAGTGGAAGGAATGATGAAAGGAAGTAGCAGGTAAAATAGAAGAAGAGTGAAAGGAATGATGATAAGTAAAATGTAAAATTGAGGAAGAGTGGAAGGAAAGATGAAATTGAAGAAGAGTGGAAGGAATGATGAAAGGATAGTAGAAGGTAAAATAGAAGAAGAGTGAAAGGAATGGTGATAAGTAAAATGTAAAATTGAGGAAGAGTGGAAGGAAAGATGAGAGGAAGTAGAAGGTAAAATACAGGTGTAGATAATGCTACGTTGACGACAGGTACGACAGGTAAAATTATATATATATGTAATGATGATGTAAATATGTAATGATGTATGTAAAATGTAATGATGCATGTAGTGTTAGTTAAAACCAGGTGTGAATATTATTAGGAGGAGCGGAAGTGGGCGTGTTTACTCATAATATGTGTGGATAAACAATACCATGATGACAGGTGAGTACTTAGATAAGGTGTGTGTGTGACAGGTGGCCAGGGGAGAGTGGGGACCAGGTGAGACAGTGAGAATATGACCGATAGAGGTGAATAAATCATGAAGAGAAAGAGGAAAACAAGTAGTCGTAGAGGGACAATTGAAATAAAAAATAAATGGAAGTAAATCAAATGAAATAAAGAAAATAAATACTTATGAAAATAAATAAAGCAATACGCAATCACGTTTAGAACACGTCACATTATTTTTTTTTAGGCGTTTGATGATCACTAAAATATATGGAAAAAATGTACTACAGTTTTATATCCATTAGTAGAGTAGGATTTTTTCTCCCTTCTCTCTCTTACCCTGGTTTTCCTTAACTCTCTCTCTCTCCCTCTCTCTCTCTCTCTCTCTCTCTCTCTCTCTCTCTCTCTCTCTCTCTCTCTCTCTCTCTCTCTCTCTCTCTCTCTTTCTTCCTCCCAAGCGTAGAATAATACGTGATATGTGTTCTCCATTAAGAAAAAACTGTTTGAGGTCAATATTTATTCGACCTCATTAACAAGAGAGCAATTTTATTAGCAATTTTCCTCCTTGTTAGGTGATCAAGGGTTCCAGAGCTGCCTGACACTGTTGGTTTTTGCCTCTGCCAGGGAGGAAGAGGGAGGCAGGGGACATGGGGGACAGGGGGGGCAGGGGGAGGGAAGGATACAGGGGAGGTGGGGAAGGGAAAGAAGAAAGATATGAGTGAGATTTGACGTAATTCTAATTCTGCCTGTCTTGCTGTGCCTGTCTGTCTGTCTGTCTGTCTGTCTCTTTCTGGTGGTGAAAGAATGAATAATTGTAATTTCTTGTATCGCAATAATGGTAAGTGTATAGAAGGTGTGGGTGAGGGATGAAGGAGAATGGGAGGAGGAGAAGGGTGGGGAGGAGGAGATAAGATGATAAAGAAGGGGAAGGCAATGGATAAGAAATAGCAAAGCGTCCCTCAATTAAGCCTTTAGGAGCAGAGGAGGAGGAGGAGGAGGAGGAGGAGGAGGAGGAGGAGGAGGAGGAGGAGGAAGAAGAAAAAAGAGTAGAGTAACAAGGAGCAGAAGGAAGAGGATTTGTACGTAAAGCGTAGGAAAACAGAAGACGGAAGAGGAGGAGGAAGAGGAGAAGGCAGAGGAGAAGGAGTAGGAGGAGGAGAAGGCGAAGAGAAGGCGAGGAGGAATAGAGTAGGAGTAGGAGGAGGAGGAGGAGGAGGAGGGGAAGGAAGAGGAGGAGGAGGAACTTTTGAGCCGTCTCAGTAATGTAAGATAAACATTCGGATTATCAAAAAATAAACACTTCCTGACGCGGCGGGAGGTAAGGCGGCTGGGTGGCTTTTCCCTCTCCTATAGACGAGCTTTTCCCTCCAGCATCTCAGGAAACCCACGAAATAACAATAATAATACAGGAATAGGAATCAAAATAAGGAATACTTTAGCCAATCCAAAATAAGGAATACTTTAGCCAATCCAAAATAAGGAATACTTTAGCCAATCCAAAATAAGGAATACTTTAGTCAATCCAAAATTAGGAATACTTTAGTCAATCCAAAATAAGGAATACTTTAGTCAATCCAAAATAAGGAATACTTTAGCCAATCCAAAATAAGGAATACTTTAGCCAATCCAAAATAAGGAATACTTTAGCCAATCCAAAATAAGGAATACTTTAGTCAATCCAAAATAAGGAATACTTTAGCCAATTCAAAATAAGGAATACTTTAGTCAATCCAAAATAAGGAATACTTTAGTGAATCGAAATAAGGAATACTTTAGCCAATTCAAAATAAGGAATACTTTAGCCAATTCAAAATAAGGAATACTTTAGCCAATTCAAAATAAGGAATACTCTAGCCAATTCAAAATAAGGAATACTTTAGTCAATTCAAAATAAGGAATACTCTAGCCAAACTAAATAAGGAATACTCTAGCCAAACCAAATAAGGAATACTCTAGCCAAACCAAATAAGGAGTACTTTAGCCAATCCAATATCAAGTTAATCGCAGGAAAACCGTCTTGAATCACACGTCTTCCAGCGTCTCTGAGCATCATCAACAAAGACCAAATTTCCAATCACGTCTGAGTCGCCCTTTTCGCCATGCCAAGACAGAAGCCAATTGTCTTAGTGCCTTCATTAATATACAGGAGTTCTAATCTCCCTATCGTCCTTAATTAACTAAAAGAATTCCCAATCATTTGTCCCTATATCCTCCAATCTCCTCTCTCTCTCTCTCTCTCTCTCTCTCTCTCTCTCTCTCTCTCTCTCTCTCTCCTCTCTCTCTCCTCTCTCTCTCTCTCTCTCTCTCTCTCTCTCTCTTTCTCTCTCTCTCCCTCCACCCCCCCCCCCACACCACACAAGCAGAGTAAGTGGCAGCTACATTTGTTCCGTCCCAAACACACTTCGATTAACTGGATAAGGATGAGCCAAGGAATTGTCTGCTGGTTAGGGAGGGAAATGGATACTTTACCTTTATTGGAGTGAAAATGAAGGTGTGTTTGAGCCCCAGGTGTCTCGGGGACCTACCTACCTGAAGCCCGGCCCTTAATTGGCAACTCAGGGATACGGAAGACACAGGGGACACTTAAGAGTAAATTGTCTAAATATTCCTTTGATTACAATGAAAAATAAGGGAAAAAAAAGAAGTACAATAACTGGAATTATGATTAGTGAAAATGATGATAATTATAGTAAGTTCATTAGGAATTTCTTTTAAGTATTACGAAATAACTTAATTGTCTAAATATTCCTTTAATTACAATAAAATTAAGTGAAAAAAAGTACAATAACTGGAATTATGATTACTAAAAATGATGATGATTAAACTGAGCTCATTAGGAATTTCTTTTAAGTACTATGAAATAACTTAATTGTCTAAATATTCCCTTGATGACAATAAAAATAAGGGAAAAAAGTCAAATGTACGGAATTAAGATTACTAGAAATGATGATAATTATTAAAGTAAGTTCATTAGGAATTTCTTTAAAGTATTACGAAATAACTTAATTGACTAAATATCCTCTAATTACAATAAAAATTAAAGGAAAAAAGTACACCATGCGGAATAATGATTACTAAAAACAATGATGATTAAACTGAATAGCATTAGGTTTTTTTTTTTTTTTAGTATTAGGAAATATCTTAGGGTTAGCATCAGCGTGTATGAAACGACGATTAAAAGATCAGATGGAAGTGAACAGTACTGGAAAATAACACAATTCTTATTTATATAGCGAGAGCGAGAGCGAGAGCGAGAGCGAGAGAGAGAGAGAGAGAGAGAGAGAGAGAGAGAGAGAGAGAGAGAGAGAGAGAGAGAGAGAGAGAGTAAAAATGAAGGTAAACATAAACAGACTAGGCACAGGAAGAAAAAAAAGATAGGTAAACTGCCACAGAAAAATATGGAGAAAACCAAAATAAAGATGCGAAAAAAAGGCGAGACAGAAAAAACTCGCGGAATCTAAACCCGCTAAAAAAGGATAAACAAACACAGAAACACAGAATAAAAGCAAACAAAGATAGATAGAAAAAACAACACACAAATAAAGATGAAAAACTTCTACAGTATTACAGAGTCGACGCATCTTCCCCTCCCCCCCTCCCCTTCCCCTCACCCCCCCAACCCTACCTAGAATCCCCCTTTTCCCCTACCAATCTCCCCCCTCCCTCCCCAACTTTACCTTCAATTCCCCTTCCCCCTACCAATCTTTCCCTTCCCTAACCCCTCATCCCCCCAACCTACCTTCAATTCCTCCTTCAACCCCCACCAATCACCCCACCTCCTCACTGTCCCCTCTCTAACCCTCATCCCCCCAACGCTACCTTCAATCCTCCTTCAACCCCCACCAATCACCCCACCCTCCTCACTATCCCCTCTCTAACCCCTCATCCCCAACCCTACCTTCAATCCTCCTTCAACCCCCACCAATCATCCCTCCTCCTCACTGTCCCCTCTCTAACCCCTCATCCCCCCAACGCTACCTTCAATCCTCCTTCAAACCCCCACCAATCACCCCACCCTCCTCACTATCCCCTTCTCTAACCCCTCATCCCCCCAACGCTACCTTCAATTCCTCCTTCAACCCCACCAATCACCCCACCCTCCTCACTGTCCCTCTCTAACCCCTCATCCCCCAACGCTACCTTCAATCCTCCTTCACCACCCCCCCAATCACCCCACCCTCCTCACTATCCCCTCTCTAACCCCTCATCCCCCCAACGCTACCTTCAATCCTCCTTCAACCCCCACCAATCACCCCACCCTCCTACTATCCCCTCTCTAACCCCTATCCCCCAACGCGTAACCTTCAATTCCTCCTTCAACCCCCACCAATCACCCCACCCTCCTCACTATCCCTCTCTAACCCCGTCATCCCCCAAACGCTACCTTCAAGCCCCTTCGAACCCCCACCAATCACCCCACCCTCCCACTACCCCGTCTCTAACCCGCATCACCCCAACGCGTCCTTCAATTCCTCCTTCGAACCCCCACCAAGTCACCCCACCCTCCTCACTGTCCCTCTAAACCCTCATCCCCCCAAGCGTACCTTCAATCCTCCTTCAACCCACCAAAGCACCACCCTCCTCACTAGTCCCCTCTAACCCCTCATCCCCCCAACGCAGCTTCAACCTCCTCAACACCCACCAATCACCCCACCCTCCTCACGATCCCCTCTCTAACCCTCATCCCAAACCCTACCTTTCAATCTCCTTCAACCCCCACCAATACCCCACCCTCCTCACTATCCCCTCTCTAACCCCTCATCCCAACCCTACTTCAATCCTCCTTCAACCCCCACCAATCACCCCACCCTCCTCACTGTCCCCTCTCTAACCCCTCATCCCCCAACGTACCTTCAATCCTCCTTCAACCCCCACCAATCACCCCACCCTCCTCACTATCCCTCATCCCCAACCCTACCTTCAATCTCCTTCAACCCCTACCAATCTCCCCCCACCCCACTATCCCCTCATCCCCCCTACCGTATCTTCAATCCCTCCTTCCCCTCTACCTATCTCCCCCCACCCCACTATCCCCTCCCTCCCCCACGCACTCAATCAACCAAGAAAGTGGCCGCCACACAATTTTCAAAGTCTAATTCATCCCAGATCGGCCCGATTTTTAATTAGTTCCAAAAGTAAGAAATTGGGAAATTAATATTATGTTCATTACCAGGAAAGAAGCTATCAGAATTTTTTCAGCCCATCTTTCTTGGAGGGGGAGAGAGAAAGACGCCCCTAGCACCTTCGGGAGGGGAGACGGGGGAGGGAGGAGGAAGGAGGGGGGAGGGGAGGGGAAGGAGGGGGTGTATCTACAGGGAATGGACGTAAGTAGGGGAAGGGAGGGGGTGGGTGGGGTTTAGAAGCGCCAGGAGGAAGGAAAGAGAAGTGAGGAGAGGCTGAGTGAAGGAATCTTAAAGGGAAGTCTAATGGGTGAGAGACCAAAGGGAAACTGTGAAGGAAGAAAGGAAGGAAAACATGAAGGAAGAGTAAAGATAAAGCTCAGGAGGAAAAAGTCAAATAAAGATGTAATGATTTAATTTCATATGAACGTTTTTAGTGAGTTATTATTTCCCTGCAAGGAGGAGAACGCTAAGTAAATATATGAATGTTAAGATAAGGGAGAAATTTCGTCGTAGAATAATAATGATAAATAATGATGCCAATAAAAAATGATAATAATGATGATAATAAAATAATGATAATAATGATGATAGAATATAAGACAATCTATAGTCTATTTTTTTTAACAAGGCAAAAAGTTAATTACTATCTTAAGGTCTTATGCTTAAAATGATGCCTCTGTTTACCTGATAATATGGTTACTATGATAAAATAGAGTATACATTTAGAAGAAGTGTAGTATTCCCTTCTCCTGGCATCAAATATCAGTCAGTAAGCAGCAAGGGGTCAGGATTTTTTGCCTCGTTAAAAAAAATAGACTATAGGACACCGAGATGACTTTCTAGAACGTGTCATAAGTAGAAATAAACAAAGGAAAGAATAATACAAATGTAATTAACGAAATGCTAATCAAAGAGGGAAAACAATAATCTGGGAAAAAAAACACAGAAAAACGAACTAAAAAAAATTAGTAATAACCGAGTATATGTGACACCAAAACAATCCTGTAATCTATATCGATATCTTAAAAGTGTGAAATTTTCCTCAGTGTAAACTTTATTCATCAACAAACAAACACAAGAAGCTGCCGTGTTCCTTCATTTTGTGTGTTTGATTATTATTCACAATTTTATTCAGTCTGTGCATTGAGTCAGAGGAGAGAAATCAGGAAAAACTGAAAGAAAAAACAATGCTGGTAAAACGCCATAACACAACAAGAAAACAAAGAAAACAACCACTAAACTGATGAGCTTGTCAGGTGTTGCTTCATTTTAACCCCTTGAGGCCCAGAACGTAATTTCCATTGTAATGTAACCACCATTAGATGATTTTTAATGACTATAAGCAATGTTTTTATGGATATGACCTGCTTAGTATCCTTGCCCACTAGCTAATTTGGTTTATTTAGTTACTTTTCGTAATTTTATGGCTCAACATACAATTTTTTATAGTAAAGGAAAGATCTGGGCGTGAAGGGGTAAAGAAAAAGAACTACAACAATTATTTGAGTTCGCTTTGACAAGATTAAGATTATAAGGTGAGTATTATCAAGCTATTTTTTATGTGTGTGTGTGTGTGTGTGTGTGTGTCTCTGTGTGTGTGTGTGTGTGTGTAGTGTGTTTGTGTGTGTGTGTGTGTGTGTGTGTGTGTGTGTGTGTGTGTGTGTGTGTGTGTGTGTGTGTGTGTGTGTGTGTGTGTGTGTGTGTGTGTGTGTGTGTGTGCGTGCGTGTGTGTGTGTGTGTGTGTGTGTGTGTGTGTGCATCCTCAACTTCTACCACACATTATAAGAGTACATGAAAACTATATAAAATGACCAAATAGAGTTTTTCTCAACGAATCTTACCCCAAATTCCCTTTTTTCAGCAAATATATAAAACCGAAGCAAATAAACATACGTACAAACACATACACAAAATTAAACATACACAAATATGAGAACGAATATAACATAATAATAACGAATATATAATAAGAGATACAAAAAATTATCATTCACAGTTCCTTGAAGGCTAAAATACGGACACCAAAGCAATATTTCAATAACATAATTTTCCTTTCCTTTATAACCTGATTGAGCTGTAGCATCAAGTAGGAGGAGGAGGAGGAGGAGGAGGAGGAGGAGGAGGAGGAGGAGGAGGAGGAGGAGGAGGAGGAGGAGGAGGAGGAGGATGCATCACTCTCTGTTTATGCTTTCAAGGCGTCGCTAGATTAATGTCCGCTCATCTAGTCCCGCGGCGAGACTTTTAGCCTAAATAAAACAGATACTGACGAAGGAGCGAAGGGGAGGCGGGGGCGAGAGTTACGGGGCGATGCTTCCCCACGCGGCACCGGGAGGAGGCGACGAAGGGCTGGCCACGGCGAGGAAACACACGGAGAGGAGTAAAATAAAGTAGAATTGGAAACGAAATACTGTCTGCAGGGAGGAGGAAGAGGAATACATAGGAATACATAGGAATAACAGATAGCAGGAGACCTATTCCGTGGTCTATAACGAGGGTATCTGCTGAACTACAGACTACTAGCTATCAAACTACATGTAAGAGAACAGTTGGAAAAGGATACCATGCCCCTAAAGAAGATAAGAACATGGAGGAGGAGGAGGAGGAGGAGGAGGAGGAGGAGGAGGAGGAGGAGGAGGAGGAGGAGGAGGAGGAGGAGGAGGAGGAGGAGGAAGAGTGTGTCCAACCAGCACCATCAGATAGAAGACTCACGCCGATGTTGACGCACTGCACCCATCCATCACACCCACGCCCCCCCAACACCCCCACCACGCCCCCCAACCCCCCAACACCCCCACAAACAAGCTAAGGCGCCGATATACCATCCACATC
>JACEEZ010014984.1:120000-142500 GCA_016584305.1 Chionoecetes opilio
AGAGATACAGAGAGAGAGAGAGAGAGAGAGAGAGAGAGAGAGAGAGAGAGAAGAGAGAGGAGGAGAGAGAGAGAGAGGTAATAGGTAACTCTCTCTCACTCCTCTCTCTCTCCTCTCTCGTCTTTCTTCTCTCTCTCTCTCTCTCTTACCCCCCTCCCTCCTCCTTTTCAAACAAAAACAAAAACATGAGAGAAAAAAAAGGAAAGAGAGATTAAAACGAATGCAAACGACATCCAAGTTGTTTCTCTCTCCCCTCCTGCCCCTCCCCCCTCCCCCAGCAACAGATTGCACGAAAATAAAAGCAGCGCGGACGAAAAATAATAGCAAAACACAAACACACTCACAACATCAAAACAAAAAAAGGAGAGGGAAAAAAAAAAAGAGAAAAAAAAAAAAAAAAAAAGGCGTAACACACACACAAAAAAAAAAAAGCGCGGTAAACGGGTTCAAGAATCTCACGTTGTTTAGGGGGGGGAGGGGGAGGAAAAGAGGGGGAGGGGGTGATAGGGGGGGCTAGAGGCGAAAAATACGGGAGCAGGAAAACACAAGGATAGAAAAAATAAAGAGTATAAAGAGGGAAAAAAAGAGTGCAGGAAAAGAGGAAAATCTGGTAGAAAGACGGAACTGTTTGGAATGAGGCATTGTGGGTAAAGAGTTGATTGTTTGATTGTTCTTTAGTGAGGTATAAAACACGTTGCGAACCCGTCTAGCCACTCTCTCGAAGGCCGGGACAGACGCTTCTTCAGGCGACCAGTCCTTAAAAATGCGCCGAAACACGTCTTAAGTAACTATAAACCACACGTCAACAACCTAACGATCGCTAAACACCCGTAAACTTTAATCTAATACCCTCTTATAAACTCTAACTCTAAACCCGTAAACCTAACCTAACCTAACGATCACCAAACACCCATAAACTTCCTCAAATAAAAACCAAAATAAAAAAACCCACTGACGTCTCTTCAAGTAGCTACTAACACATCGTTATTACCTGTCAATATGAAATTCCCTTTAAAGAGTTTTACAACCTTATATATGATTTAGAGAGTCCCATTAACACCTTCACACACACACACACACACGCACCCACCCACACACACACACACACACACACACACACACACACACACAACACACCACAACGCACCCACCCCCACACACACACACACACACACACACACACACACACACACACACACACGCACCCACCCACACCACACACACACAAACACACACACACACACACACATATACACACACACACACACACCACACATATACACACACACACGCACCCACCCACACCCACACACACACACACACCCACACACACACACACACACACACACAGCTTTCTAAACAACTCCACAGCTTCATTTCAATTCACAGCCGTACATCTCAACAGCCTCACATACACGTACACCCTCCCCCTCCCCCTCTACATCACCCCGTACTCCCCCTCCCCCCTCAACACCCCCCCTCCCCCCCAACGCAGCAGCAGAGACCCGGAGGACAGGCAGCCCCGTACACAATCTTTATTTTCAATGTCTTTGTTTTCGTAAACAATCGCAAGTTGTTTATTCCTTTCACACGATCAGACCACCCAGAGATTACCGCGGCGGGCAGAGCGTCGCGATACTCCTCTTATGTCTGGCGGGGAAATGAACCTTATTCCCTGATGCCTTAAAGCTGGAAATGTTACGTGGGGGTTAGAGGGGTTAGGCCGGACGGGGACTACATTCAGTGTTTATAGCACAACTCTGAGGGGAAAAAAGGGGAAACACCTCAGCCTGTTTTGACTCAAGGAGGAAGGCGAGGAAGGCCGCTTCGGTTCATAATTGGCCTGTATTCTGCTATTTTAGACTGCTGCTGCTGCTGCTGCTGCTGCTCTTATGGTGGTGGTGGTGGTAGTGTTGTGTGTGTGTGTGTGTGTGTGTGTGTGTGTGTGTGTGTGTGTGTGTGTGTGTGTGTGTGTGTGTGTGTGTGTGTGTGTGTGTGTGTGTGTGTGTGTTGTGTGTGTGTGTGTGTGGGGTGTGTGTGTGTGTGTGAGAGAGAGAGAGAGAGAGAGGAGAGAGAGAGAGAGAGGAGGAGAGAGAGAGAGAGAGAGAGAGAGAGAGAGAGAGAGAGAGAGAGAGAGAGAGAGAGCAAGGCGGAAAACATCGCGACATAAAGTATTAGGAGGTATAAAAACAAATAAACTCTTTCTCTTTCCCTCATAAGTTGAACTCCTCACACACACACACACACACACACACACACACACACACACACACACACACACACACACACACACACACACCACACAACAAAAAAAAAAAAAAAGGAAACTTCACAACAACCCTATTCGAGGCTGTACTTAACTATCTTTCCCTTGTGCTCTTACGTTTAATAGCGACCATCAGGCGTCACGTTTTCTATGCAAGGTTCTCCTCACTGCACCTCCTCTTCACTGCATAATGAGTCATAGGGAAGATATATGTTGTATAGTCTATGGAGTGAAGTGAATATAAAAAGTACTCATTTTAGCATCTATGTACTGACTCCACCTTCATTTTTAACACCAAACTGACGTCTCTAAACATTTCCTCCTCCTGTTCTTCCTCCTTGTACACCTCCTCCTCCTTTTCCTCCTTGTACACCTCCTCCTTTTCCTCCTTGTACACCTCCTCTTCCTCCTCTTCCTCCTTGTACACCTCCTCCTCCTTTTCCTCCTTGTACACCTCCTCCTCCTCCTCTTCTTCCTCCTTGTATACCCCCTCCTCCTCCTCTTCCTCCTTGTACACCTCTTTCTCCTTGTACACTTCCTCCTCCTGTTCCTCCGTCTATACTTCCTTCTCTTCCTCCTTGTACACCTCCTCCTCCTCCTCCTCCCTCCTCCTCCTCCTCCTCCTCCTCCCCCCCTACCCCAATACCCCCCTCCTTGTCATCGCCACACCCACAACATCCCCATCTTCTCACCCATACAAAATATCACTTCCAACACCGCACCTCAGCCCACCCACACGCCCTTTCACGCCGCCACCCACACTTGGCCACCCATCCCGCCCATACCTCAGGCCACCCACCTGGCTTCGCACCGCCCCCCACCGCCCCCCCTTGCCCCCCGACCCGCCTAAAACATACTAATAACAATATACGCCAATAGTCTCCCCCGCCATAACTCGCTGCCTTCCTGCATATCTTTTTAGCTTCCTCTTCCTCGCCTTCAGGAGTGCAGCTGCGGCGTGGTGAGTGAAGGGTGAGTGCTATTCTCTCTCTCTCTCTCTCTCTATCTCTCTCTCTCTCTCTCTCTCTCTCTCTCTCTCTCTCTCTCTCTCTCTGTCTATCATCCTGTCTACCTCTCCTCATATCAAACCATCTCTCACTTCCTTCCTCAAAACACTCTTCTTTCTCCCTTCACTTAGCATCAAACACTCTCCTTTCTCCCTTCTCTTACCATCAATCCCTCTTCTTTCTCCCTTCTCTTAGCATCAATCCCTCTTCTTTCTCCCTTCTCTTAGCATCAATCCCTCTTCTTTCTCCCTTCTTTAGGCATCAATCCCTCTTCTTTCTCCCTTCTCTTAGCATCAATCCCCCTTCTTTCCTTTTAGCATCATCCCTCTTTTTCCTTATTTGCATCAATCCCTCTTCTTTCTCCCTTCTCTTAGCATCAATCCCTCTTTTTTCTCCCTTCTCTTAGCATCAATCCCTCTTCTTTCTCCCTTCTCTTAGCATCAATCCCTCTTCTTTCTCCCTTCTCTTAGCATCAATCCCTCTTCTTTCTCCCTTCTCTTAGCATCAATCCCTCTTCTTTCTCCCTTCTCTTAGCATCAATCCCTCTTCTTTCTCCCTTCTCTTAGCATCAATCCCTCTTCTTTCTCCCTTCTTTAGCATCAATCCCTCTTCTTTCTCCCTTCTTTAGCATCAATCCTCTTCTTCTCCTTCTCTTAGCATCAATCCTCTCTTTCTCCCTTCTCTTAGCATCAATCCCTCTCTTCTCCCTTCTTAGCATCACCCTCTTCTTCCCTCTTTAGCATCAAAACCTTCTTCTCCCTTCTCTTAGCATCAAACACTCTTCTTTCTCCCTTCTCTTAACATCAATCCCTCTTCTATTTCCCTTCTTTTACCACCAAAACCTCTTCCTTCTCCCTTCTCTTACCATCAATCCCTCTTCTTTCTCCCTTCTCTTACCATCAATCCCTCTTCTTGTTTCCCTTCTTATACCATCAATCCCTTCCTCTTCCTTCTCTTCCCTTCCCTCTCCTCGAGTGTATCACCCAAATCAGGTGAAGGAAAATGGGGGGAGGGAGGGAAGGGGAGAGGGGGGGAGGAGGGGGGGAAGGGAAGGGGGAAGGGGGAAGGGGGGTAAGGGTGTGGTTTGTGTACCTGAACCATCCAGCATTCCAATCCGATGGCGTGTGTCTCATATTCCCATAAAACTTCTATTAATATCCTATAAACATGAAGCGAATGATTGATTTCACTATTAGCAAATGTGGATCCTTAATTACAAATGTTGTTTTTTCCGCCATAAAAGTAGATGTTTACTGTTTATATCTTAATTGATGTGATTTATTGTGTTTAGTTCTAATATTGTCATTGCTGTGATAGGTTTGCGTTACAGTAATTGGGTGACAGACAGACCAAAACTCCATCGGTGCCATGCAAACGTCAACTCTTCTATAAAATATAAAATAAAATAAAAATAAAAAAATTGCAAACGTCAATTCTTCTAAAAAAAATAAAGAGAAAAAAAGTCATCACTCACAAACAACTATCTTGAAACTTCCTTTTTAGTGCCACCAAAACCACGCCCTCACACTGCCTCGCGACCCTTGACCTCCCATACAGAACTTTGTCTTCTTCCATTACTCCCCACTAGTCCCTTACTCCTCACCCCTATCTCTCCCCATGTCCTCGTTTCTCTCCTTTTCGTCTTCTTTCCCTTCAGTCCCCCTATCTCTCTCCCTCCTCCTCCTCCTTACCCCTACCATTTCCCTCTCCATGTCCTCATTTCTCTCCACTTCATCTTCTTTTCCTCCAGTCCCCCTATCTCCCACCCTCCCTCCTCCTCCTCCTCACCCCAGCGCGGGGACTCTAAACACCCCGCATTGTATAATAAAAGTGACTTCAATATTCCATGACCGAGCGACGTCGAGTGTTCCCAGACGGGCCGCCGTTGTCCCGTGGCGGCGCGGGAACCCAGGAGCCTCACGCCACATTGTAATTGAGTAAACATGCCTCCAGGGATCGCCATGGCCTTGTTACTAGCGCCAAGCAAAGCCTATATACTACCCCTACCCCCCACCAGCACCCACCACCACCACCCGCGACTCCTTCAGGCAGGCAATGTATCCGAAGGCGCGTGCAGTATCGCGGGTGTTTACGCTTGGCTCTATTTCGGGGCGGTGCGAGAGGTAAACTGTTTCTTGGGAGTCTCCGTGAGATTTATAAATGCGTCTGCCGGATAAACAAGCGATGATTTAGAGTGATCCACACGTGTAAATGTTACTGCTTGGCTGCTGCAAAGTCACAACCCCCTCAACCCCCCATCATCCACCTCCTGCCCGTTCACTTTGTACATTTTCTTCGCCTCTCACCGCCCCCTCAACCCCCCATCATCCACCTCCTGCCCCTTCACTAATCCCCTCAACCCCTCATCATCCACCTCTTGCCTTGCCCCTTCACTCTGTACGTTCCCTTCGCCTCTCACAACCCCCTCAACCCCCCATCATCCACCTCTGCCCCTTCACTTTGTACATTCCCTTCGCCCCTCACCGCCGCCTCCGTGCCCTCCGTGCCCGCCCCTGCACACCGCTCCTCGCGTCGATCACACTTGCATCATTGATCAACGCCAACGCACGCAACCCTGAATTAGTGAAGAGTGATCAGTTGTGATGCGGCGGCGAGGACCTCACTCACCCACGCCGCAGCCTGCCTCGCCCCCTGCCTGCCTCGCCCCCTGCCTGCCTCGCCCCCAGCCTGCCTCGCCGCCCGCCGGTATACGAAACACTGAAATATTTGTCAGCAAGGGCTTCCCACCATTGACTTAGACTAACGTGATGAGCTCTCCTCGACTCCCCTTGCTAATCAAATGTCTGTCCTCGCAATTGTTTATCAGGAAATAGAACCCTCGTCCCTGGGCTCATCAAAATCCTGTCCTCGCAATTGTATAAAAAAGAAAAAAGAATCCTCGTCCTTACGGAATTACAGAAGGGACAATAATCGTTCTGTTAATACATAAACAAAGCTATAAATCAACTTTCAAGGCCATGAGGAATGAATTATCCACCCACTCCACTTCTTCCACCGGGCCTGCATCACCACCTCCTCCACTTGCTAGTATTGTTTGGCCGCCCGATTAGTGGGTGTGGCGTGGGAGGTGTGTTTACGCGGCGGGTAAACAGGCTGCAGGGGATGGCTCGGCTGTAAACAGTTTAGTTTTGACAGAATCGCCTTCGCAGGGACATATCGCGCCTCCGTTTACAGAACATCGTGCTTGCAACCAAAATAATCCCGCCACCTCCTCCTCTTCCTTCCTCTCTTTTTTCTCCTCCTCCTCCGTCTCTTCCTTATCCTCTTCTTCCTTCTCCTTCTCTTCCTTCTTCTATTTCTTTCTTTTTTTTCTTTCTATTTTTTTTTCTTTCTTCCTCTTTCTTCCTTCTACTTCCTTTCTTCCTTCTCCTTCTACTTCTCTTCTTCTATCTCCTCCTCCGCCTCTTCCTTCTTTCTTCTACCTCCTCCTCCGCCTCTTCCATCGTTCTTTTTTCTCCTCTTCCTTTTTTCTCCTCCTCCTCCTCCTCCTCCTCCTCCGTCGTCCTTAATATGTGAGAAAGACGAATACTGTTCACTTGAATCGTTGGTTTAATTTATATTTTTCAATCAAATGTTAATAAGATGGTGATGAAGTCTCTCTCTCTCTCTCTCTCTCTCTCTCTCTCTCTCTCTCTCTCTCTCCTCTCTCTCTCTCCTCTCTCTCTCTCTCTCTCTCTCTCTCTCTCTCACACACACACACTCACACACACACACACACACACACACAGTCCAGGTGAGGTAGTGTTGTTATGCACAGGTCCAGAACTACCATACGTAATGAACGTCTCTTCCTCTTAACGGGCTCATAACGGCGCCGCTGACTAATGCCCGGCACACCCACACCCGCGTCAGGAAGAACTCATTGCAGCGATCAATAAATCAATTCATTTTCCGGAGGGTGATGCGTTCGGGTTCGTCCTCTTGTTTCACTGTTCTTCATCCCTTCTTTTCCTCTCTCTCTCTCTCTCTCTCTCTCTCTCCTCTCTCTCTCTCTCTCCTCTCTCTCTCTCTCTCTCTCTCTCTCTCTCTCTCTCTCTCTCTCAAACACGAAAACAAACAATAAGCGGATTGCAATTACAGGTTGTATATACGTAACTTACACCTGAAGAAAAAAAAATATTGATGTCTAAGAATTATAGTCAGATAATAGTCACTTTGTATTGTGTGTGTGTGTGTGTGTGTGTGTGTGTGTGTGTGTGTGTGTGTGTGTGTGTGTGTGTGTGTGTGTGTGTGTGTGTGTGTGTGTGTGTGTGTGTGTGTGTGTGTGTGTGTGTGTGTGTGTGTGTGTGTGTGTGTGTGTGTGTGTGTGTGTGTGTGCAAGGCTGAGAATCGACCAATAGATTATTAAGAAAGTGAGTTACGATGTTTATCATTCTATTTTATCCTTTAACTATATTCAATCACTTCCTTGCCATTAAATAAGAGTTGACCAGTCTGTTAATATTTTTTGTAATAAGCAGGACCTGGCTGTGTTTGTCTTTTATTCCTACATGAACAATGATGATGATGATGATGATGATGATGATGAGGATGAGGAGGAGGAGGATAGGAGAGGAGGAGGAGGAGGAGGAGGAGGACTATATAGTGATTTTTGAGAGTTTAACTGACGCTGTCCTCTATTTCCTCTACCTCCTCCTCCTCCTCCTCCTTCGCTTTGACTAGCGGTGTTTTCTTTTTAAGCTTCACTGTTGATTCTTCTTTGATAAACATAAAATCGCTGAGATAGGAGAGGAGAGCGAGATTCTCCCTCCAGTACCGCATATGAGGAGGAGGAGGAGAGGAGGAGAGGAGGAGAGAGGAGAGGAGGAGAAGAGGGGGAGAGGAGGGAGGAGGAGAGGAGGAGGAGGAGGCAGGTAGGACGGGGATTCGGAAGAGAATGGTAGGACAGGGTGAGGGTTGAGGAGGAGGAAGAGGCCAGGTTACGCCCCTCGTCTCATTGAGGTGCCTATGATTTTTTTCTTGCGACGAGACATACTACTGAACAGAACTTGGATAGTGTGTGTGTGTGGGTGTGTGTGTGTGTGTGTGTGTGTGTGTGTGTGTGTGTGTGTGTTGTGTGTGTGTGTGTGTGTGTGTGTGTGTGTGTGTGTAAAGTCTTCGTGGTTCTCTTGGGTACGTAAATAATATTAATAATTAAGAAAACGTTCCTATTAAAGAATTATATTTAAGCTCATTTTCTGGGTTGAGAGAATGGCAGCCATTAAGCTTTTGACAATCACGCTTATTCACGCACGTACACACACACACACACACCAAACACACACCACACACACACCACACACACACACCACACACACACACCCACACATTAGCCGCTTTTACTTGTGTTCACGCTATCTTAATGTCTTTTGTGTGTTTGTTTTCTTGTTTTGATATATTTTACTTTAACTAGTTTTATTATTTCATTTAATATACAATAAATTTTTCTCTATATATGCTATCTTACATAAAAAATATATATTGTAATACATTCACTCAACCGAATAATTTTTTTTTCTCTCTCTCTCTCTCTCTCTCTCCTCTCTCTTCTCTCTCTCTCTCTCTCTCTCTCTCACTCTCTCTCTCTCTCTTCTCTCTCTCTCTCTCTCTCTCTCTCTCCTCTCTCTCTCTCTCTCTCTCTCATCTCTCTCTCCTCTCTCCTCTCCTCTCTCTCTCTCTCCTCCTCCTCTCTCTTCTCTCTCCTCTCTCTTCTCTCTCTCTCTCTCTCTCTTCTCTCTCTCTCTCTCTCTCTCTCTCTCTCTCTCTCTCTTCTCTCTCTCTCTCTCTCTCTCTCTCTCTCTCTCTCTCTCTCTCTCTCAAGTGCAATACCAGTTTTAATCCAACGTTTATTTCAATTATCCGCTTCTCTTGTCACATAAATTCGCAGATAAACTATAAGACCAAAAAAACATAACTTCAGAATAACCAACTAATCACAGCCGCTTCATAATTACCCTCAGACAGGTGAGCCCGAAACAGGTGAGAGTTTATTAGCCAGAGGGGAACGAGGGAAGGGCAAGGGAGGGGGAGGGAAGGAGGGTTGAATAGTAAGCGTGGGGAAGGGGAGGGAGAGAAGAGGGGAAAGGAGGATTGTGAAGAGGAGTATAAAATGAGTTTGGAGACAGAAAATGAGGGGAAGGAAGGATTGACAGAAGGAGAAAGGATGGAAGAAGGCATGATGGAGGTGAGGGGAAAGTGACACGAGGGGAAAGCAGTACTGTGAAGGAGTAAAAATTTGTTTGGAGAGGGAAAATGAGGGGAAGGAAGGATTGGCAGAAGGAGAAAGGGTGGAAGAAAGCATGGAGGTGAGGGGAAAGTGACACGAGGGGAAAGGATGACTGTGAAGAGACGAGTTAAAAAAGAGTTTGGAGACGGAAAATGAGGGGAAGGAAGGATTGACATGAGAAAGAATGGGAGAAGATGGGAGGCATAATGTGAGGGGAAACAGGTAGTGAGGGGAACTTACCTGGTCAGGGTCGAGAGGGGATGTTTGTCTTGAGGGCCTGGCTGACAGGTTGATCGCTCCCTCGCCCTCACCCTCCTCCAACACACCGTCGTCCTGTAACACAAAGAAACACTACATTAGCAACACAACACAACCTCCATCAACAACAACAACAAGCAACAATAAGAAAAAAAAAAATTATTGGCCTGTTTTCATCATGGCTCATAAGGTAACAAGTCTTTCATCTACTTCCTTTACTTATTTTAACTTCCTAGAAACACATGCTACATTACCAACACAACCACCACCATCACCACCACAATCACCATCACCACCATCACCACACCACAATCACCACCACCAACAACAACAGCACAATTCTTCCTTGGACCAATTTTCATCATGGCTCATAAGTGTAACAAGTCTTTCATCTACTTCCTTGGCATTCTTTCCTTTTGTTTCCCTTTCCTTTTCCATCACCACCAACAATAACAATAACAACAGCAATTTTCATGACCTATTTTTATCATGGCTCATAAGTTTAACTAGTCTTTTATCTACTTCCTTTGCATCTTTCCCCTTCTTTCCCTTCTTCCTTTCCTAAACCACTACCATCCTCTCCTTCCTCCCCCCCTCCTCCACCCCCCTCTTTTTCTACACCTCCTCCTATTCTCCTCATTCAATCTGGGAATATTGCCACGGTTCCTAACATTAACCTCCTCCTCCTCCTCCTCCTCCTCCTCCTCCTCCACCCTCACATCTCCAGCGGCTTCTTCTCCTCCTTCACGTATGTTCACCTCCTACTCTCTTTTCTCTTCTTCTTCTTCTTCTCTCTTTTCTCTTCTTCTTCTTCTCTCTTCCCTCTTTTTCTTCTTCTCTCTTCTTCTTTCTCTCCTCCTCCTCCTCCTCCCCAAGTCCCTACTCAGCATTCTCTCCCCTCTGTTCTACCCTTTTTGTTTCTCATTCTCCTTCGCACTTCCCCTCTTCCTGCCTCCCTCAGCCTCTCACCGCTGGGACTCTGCTTATCAAACCCAACCCGAGGCCACACCTTCGCTTGCCCTCCTGAGTCTTGTTAACACATCTGGACACTGTTTTTCTCCCTTCGTCAGGTAGGCAAAGTAAAATTCGAGTGGTAATAATAAACAAGTAATGCAGCGAAAACTATGCATTCAAGTAGATACGTGGATAAAATGGATAAATAGAAACATAGGTATCAAAATACGTTAAAAAATATAAATAGTTTTTTTTTTTACATCACAAAGGACTGGCCAAGGACAAAGTATTAACAAAAAGCCCGTTCAGTTGCCAGTCCCTATATAGAAGACAGTAGGAGAATAAAGCAAGGGGGGTGGGCCAATTTAGTTCGGGAGGTGTTTTGTCACTCCTCTCTTGAAGAAATAAAAGTGGTAGGAAGAGTGGTCTAAATATTAGTTTAGAGTGTAGGTGTATTAGTGTATCAGAAACGTGTTGTATTGTGGTGAATGAATGTGTGTGGAGTGATGGGTATAGGGCGGGGCTGCAGGGTGTGTGTGTGTGGGTGTGTGTGTGTGTGTGTGTGTGTGTGTGTGTGTGTGTGTGTGTGTGTGTGTGTGTGTGTGTGTGTGGTGTGCTGTGTGCGTGTGCGTGTGCGTGTGCGTGTGCGTGTGTGTGTGTGTGTGTGATGGTGGAAAGGTCGTCAGGAATAGGTAAGGGCGCGTCAGGTGTTCTGTGATAGGTCAGCAAGGTGTTCTAAGCCTCGCAGTGGTAAAAGGAGTTTGGGACATTTATGCACCTCTTCATTCTCTCCCAAAAAAACATTTTCTAACTTTTTTTATTCCTCAATCCTTTTTTTCTTTTCTTGATATTACTACTATTGTTTATTATCTATTTACTATTTATTATATTTACTATTTAATTGACTATTTTTTTGTTATTACTAGAACTATTACTACTATTATTATATTCTTGTTATTAATTTCTGTTTTGTATGGTGTGTGTGTGTGTGTGTGTGTGTGTGTGTGTGTGTGTGTGTGTGTGTGTGTGTGTGTGTTGTGTGTGTGTGTGTGTTGTGTGTGTGTTGTGTGTGTGTATGTGTATGTGTGTGTGTGTGTGTGTGTGTGTGTGTGTGTGTGTGTGTGTGTGTGTGTGTGTGTGTGTGTGTGTGTGTGTGTGTGTGTGAGAGTACAAGAAAGTTATACATGTAGGAACAAAATTAGGTAGTAGCAAATTCTGTTCCTATCTTCTTAGCATTATTTTGTCTTCCTCCTTTCTAACATTCCCTTACTTCTATCCTTTTTTCCTTCCCTCCCTTTATTTTCTTGATACTTGATTCCCTACACGCACTCTCCTCCTTCCTCCCTTCTCCCTTGCTTCTACCGACTCTCCCTTTCCCATCTTTCCTCCCTTCCAGACCAAATAATTTCTCCACTCCCATCCTCTCCCCTTCATTCCCATCCCCTCTCCCCTTCATTTCCCTCTTCCTTATTCCATCCTCCCCCTTCATTCTCCCACCTCTCCCTTTATTCCCATCCTCTCCCCTTCATTCTCCCATCCTCTCCCTTCATTCTCCATCCTTCCCCTTCATTCTCCCATCTCTCCCCTTCATTCTCTCCCTCCCTCATTCTCCCTCTCCCCTTCATCCCATCTCTCCCCTCATTCCCATCCTCTCCCTTCATTCTCCCATCCTCTCCCCTTCATTCTCCCACCCTCTCCCCTTCATTCCCATCCTCTCCCCTTCATTCTCCCATCCTCTCCCCTTCATTCCCATCTCTCCCCTTCATTCCCATCCTCTCCCCTTCATTCTCCCATCCTCTCTCCTCTCATTCCCATCCTCTCCCCTTCATTCTCCCATCCTCTCCCCTTCATTCTCCCATACTCTACCCTTCATTCTCCCATCCTCTCCCCTTCATTCCCATCCTCTCCCTTCATTCCCATCCTCTCCCCTTCATTCCCATCCTCTCCCCTTCATTCTCCTCCTCTCCACCTTCCCTTCATCCCATCCTCCCCTTCATTTCCCATCCTCTCCCTTCATCCCAGTTTATGTCCTCTTATTCCATCCTCTCCCACTCCTTCCCATCCTCTCCCCTTATTCTCCCTCCTCTCCCCTTCATTTCCTCCTTTCCATACGCCTTTCCGCCCTCTCCCCTTCATTCCCATTCTCTCTCCTCTTCCCATCCTCTCCCTTCATCTCCCATCTTTCCTTATTCTCCCCCTCTCCCCTTCATTCCCATCCTCTCCCCTTCATTCTCCCATCCTCTCCCCTCTCTCTCCTTACCCTCTCTCGCCTCTCCTTCTTCCATCTCTCTCTCATTCTCTCTCCCCTCATTCTCCTCTCTCCTCTCTCTCTTACCGTAACTACCCTTCCATCTCTCCCCTCTCTTTCTCTTCTCTCTTCTCTTTTTTTTCTCTCTCTTACTCCCTTTTTCTTCCCTCTTCCAATACGCCTTCACCCTCTCTCTCTTCTCTCTCCTCTCTCTCCCTCCTCTCTCCTCTTCTCTCTTCTCTCGTTTCCCCACAGTGCACGCGGCCTTCAGGGACAAGGCCCCGAGGATTACCGTCAAGGCCACACGGCGAGGCGCGGCTAAAAAAGGCGGCAAAGAATCCACTCCAATAATTAGCATAGAAACAGACCATTTTCTTTTTCTTCTCCTAACTGACGCTTTTGTGAGGAGACGCCCCACTCTGTACCTTCTTTTCTTCTCTCTCTCTCTCTCTCTCTCTCTCTCTCTCTCTCTCTCTCTCTCTCTCTCTCTCTCTCTCTCTCTCTCTCTCTCTCCGTATGTCTGTCTGTCTGCATGTCTGTCTCTCTCTCTCTCTCTCTCTCTCACAATTATTTTGAACACTTTTACGTAGGAGAAATACACTGATACTTATATAGAAATACTTTACAATGTTTGATTTTGAGTTAAAAAAAGTAATATAAGCACAAACAAATGTAAAATACTACATCAATGTACTAAACATTAAAATCCGTTTGGGGAGGCGGTAGTAGAGTGGTTAGTGTCTCAGACTGGCTGGCCGATCCCCGACGAAAACCGAAACCTTTCTGTACCGTCGAGTGGCCTAAGAACACCCACATGCCCTACCCGTTAACTCTACCTTCGATTGTGAGTGCATCGGAGGACACAGGGGGGCGGCATGAGCCTCTAATCACAGGCGTCACTATAAAAATCCTGCCTGCGCCACCACGGGGAGGGCCAACCATCACAGCCCTCAAGTGAACCTCCAAAGCCTACCATCCGAGCCCTGGGTCACCACTGCCTACACGCACTATAGGCACAGATGTAAAAAAAAACCAAAACAAAACATAAACAATGGGCAATGAATTTTAAGATTTATGTTACGGAGACAAATGCCTAAAAAATATCACAGTAAATATATAATATAATGACAACCATACGATAATCATTGGCAGTCAATGATAGAAACACGTAAGTGGTAAATAAAAACAACAACAATAATAATAAAAAAGTAAAACCCACAAATATCAACTTCCTCCATCCACCTTAGTAATTATCCACCATTTATCATCCAGCTTCCTCCATCCACCTTAGTAATTATCCACATTTTATTTCCACCATCCTCCATCCACCTTAGTAATTATCCACATTTTACCTTCCGCCTTCCCACCAAATCAACAAATATATATAAGGAATCAATCCCTTTGTTGCTTTCCTTCACCCCCTCAACTGTTGTACTTTGTTGAGAGAGAGAGAGAGAGAGAGAGAGAGAGAGAGAGAGAGAGAGAGAGAGAGAGAGAGAGAGAGAGAGAGAGAGAGAGAGAGAGAGAGAGAGAGAGAGAGAGAGAGAAGGGAGAGAGAGAGAGAGAGAAGAGAGAGAGAGAGAGAGAGAGAGAGAGAGAGAGAGAGAGAGAGAGAGAGAGAAGAGAGAGAGAGAGAGAGAGAGGAGAGCGAGCGAGCGAGCGAGAGAAGAGAGAGAGAGAGAGGAGAGAGAGAGAGAGAGAGAGAGGAGAGAGAGAGAGAGAGAGAGAGAGAGAGAGAGAGAGAGAGAGAGAGAGAGAGAGAGAGAGAGAGAGAGGAGTGGGAAGCATGACAACTTGATGACCTTTCAGTGGAATCTTTCGTGGCTCAGCTGACGAATTTGAAAAAGACAAGTTTTCGGTACATATTAACTCACTTCTCCTCCATTTGCTCTTTCGTGTCTTTATTTTCTATTTTAGTCTATGAGTTATTTTTGACTTGGCATCAATATGATTGGTAAATTCAACTTGTATATTATTTTGTGCTATTCAACTTAAGACTTTTCTATTTTGTGCATCTATGTTTATTGTTTGTCACTTTTTGTTACTTCCTTTAGGTATAACTGTTTCTGTTTATCTATATGTCTGTATATTTTGTAACCCTGTCTCTCTGTCTGTCTGTCTGTCTGTCTGTCTGTCTGTCTGTCTGTCTGTTTGTCTGTATGTCTCTCTGTTTGGTTTTCTGTCTGTTTGTCTGTGTCTAGTTGTCTGTCTGTTTGTCTGTGTCTGTCTGTGTGTCTGTCTGTCTGTCTGTCTGTCTGTTTGTCTGTTTGTCTCTCTTTCTCCATATTTTTTCCCTGACCACTTCTCTTTTTCTCTCCATTTCTTTCTCTCTCTCTCTCTCTCTCTCTCTCTCTCTCTCTCTCTCTCTCTCTCTCTCTCTCTCTCTCTCTCTCTCTCTCTCTCTCTCTCTCTCTCTCTCTCTCTCTCTCTCTCTCTCTCTCTCTCTCTCTCTCTCTCTCTCTCTCTCTCTCTCAAATCAAGCCTTGGGGCACCTCTAACTTTTCACACCAAAAATGTGGCTTTGGACGAACACTTATGACTCAACTATCTTTGAGCCTCAGCTGCCCTCCTGCACCAGCCATTCCTGCTAATTACCTCTTAATCAGGTCGTTCCCTACTGCAGGAGGAGGAGCAGGAGGAGGAGGAAGAGGAGGAGGAGGAGGAGGAGGAGGAGGAGGAGGAGGAGGATGGGATGCAGCCTCTCAGGAATGTCTCGGATTACTTAGAAGGGGTCAGAAAGGCATTAGGAGGAGGAGGAGGAGGAGGAGGAGGGGGAGGAGGAGGGGGAGGAGGGGAGGAGGAGGAGGAGGAGGAGGAGGAGGGGAGGAGGAGGAGGAGGTAAAGGTAGAGAGACAGAGAGGAAGATGAAGATGTCGAGGAGTGCAAGTCGATAGGTTACCAGATGCTTTATACTTAATGAGAGAGAGAGAGAGAGGAGAAGAGGAGAAGAGACGAGAGAGGAGAGAGAGGAGGGGAGAGAGAGGAGAGAGAAGAGAGAGAGAGAGAGAGAGAGAGAGAGAGAGAGAGAGGAAGAGACCACCTGTCACCTAGCTAATGGTCGTTGTAGTGAGAAAAAGTGGCATGAGTTTGTAAATAATGAGAGAGAGAGAGAGGAGAGAGAGAGAGAGAGAGAGAGAAGAGACACTGAGAGAGAGAGAGGGTAGGAGGAAGAGAGAGAGAAGGCAGAGTGTAAAAAGAGGAGAGAGAGAGAGAGAGAGAGAGGAGAGAGAGAGAGAGAGAGAGAGAGAGAGAGAGAGAGAGAGAGAGAGAGAGAGAGAGAGGAGAGAGAGAGGAGAGAGAGAGAGAAGAGAGAGAGAGAGAGAGAGAGAGAAGAGAGAGAGAGAGAGAGAGAGAGAGAGAGAGAGAGAGAGAGAGAGAGTCTTGATACATGTCGTCTCATTAAGGTTCACAGAGGGAGAGGTTTTACGGGATAACCTGCCAAGCAAAACACACCTGTCTGATAAAGTTACTTAGGTACACACACACACACACACACACACACACACACAGGTGGCTGGTAGGTGATATAATATACATCTCAAGGATTCAGATTTATAGATTAAAACTTTGTATATGTATGTATGTAAGACTTAAGACATGTATGTATGTAAAACTTAAGACATGTATGTTTATATATTCTTGTTTTTGAGATGTGAATCTTAAGTGGCTTTTTGGTGAATGTATATATGAGTTTTATAAATGTATATGTTACTACTTTTTTTTGGGTCTATCAATAGTTTTTTATTATAGATTATTTTCATTATAGATCAATAGTTTTTTTCTATCTATTTTTTTTTGGTCTAGAGAAATAAATTTGGGAAAAAAAATTGTCACTAATAATTTTGTCTTATATATTATCTATTTTTTCCCCTTACATTCCCTTTTTCCCCTCAATAGGCTGGGTCTCAGTGGGCCTAAACGCGTCAATGTTTTTTCTAATCAATAAATTTTCTCCTTTTCCCCCTATTTTCCCCTCACTCATACCATTATTCTCACTCATCTCATTTGTCACCTGTACAGAGGACCACCTATCTCCCCTCACCCTCACACCTGTCCGCATCTCCCTCCCCTCACCCCTCACACACCTGTTAGGCCCCACCCCCTCCCTTCCCCTCACTCCTTGGCAACCCCTCATCTTCTTCTCCACCTTGGCAATTCATCTCTTCCTCCCCTCACTTTTCTTCTTGTCTGTCTAACTCTCCCTCTTCCTCAGCTGGGCAAAATCTCTCTCTCTCTCTCTCTCTCTCTCTCTCTCTCTCTCTCTCTCTCTCTCTCTCTCTCTCTCTCTCTCTCGCTTTCTCTCTCTCTGTCTATTTATCTATCTCTCGTTTCTTATCTCCTTTCCTTGCTTTCCCCTCTTCTTCCTTACTTGTTCAGCTTTCCTCTTGTCTCTCTCTCCTCCTCCTCTTTTCTTCTTGCTCTTTAATCTCTTTCCCCTCCTTACGTATACTCAATCCTTATTCCTCCACACTTAATCATTCTTTTCCTCCTCCTCCTCTTCCTCTTCGTCTTCCTCCTCCTCCTCCTCCTCCTACCCTGAGGCACCATCGTCAAAAATCTTCCCTACCTATCACAGCTGGTCTTCTCTCGAACAATTGTGATTAAAGTTGCTCCAAATTAAGAAAATTAAAATGAAGAGCCTCCTCCAATTCTCCCATTTCTTTGAACTATCACAACCTAATTTCTTGTTTTTAAGCGAAAGTGCCACGATCACATTCCAGAGGCGTTTTTTATTTCTTATCGCAGTTGATCATTAAGACGTAATCATTAGAAATTTGCATATGAATTTCGTTCTTTTCAGTCTTAAGGGGATGGAAAAGGGGGGGGGAGGGGGAAGAGAGAAAGAGAAGGAGACGGAGTTTTGGACAGTGTTAAAGTTTCTATTTTTCCTTTCTCGAACTTGCGTCAAATTGCGTACAGAAGCAAATTTTGTGTAGCACCAATAAACTAGAGAGACGCGGGAACTTTCTGACTTTCCTATCATCCGCATTTTAGTTTTTTTCTTTTTCTTCCTAGACAACTGTTTTGTAGCGTGTGATTTAGGGGGAGATTGTGTCCGTGGCGGCGACGGTGGCAGCAGTGGGGGTGGGCGAAGGGGAGGGGGGGAGGGGGAAGGGGAGGGGGGCGAAGGGGACGGGGGGAGAGGGGGTTACAGTTACAGACGTCCCCTTTTCCCCTCGGCTTGATAAGGGAAGATTGTGTGTCCGTGTGTCTGTTTCAGTAATGCAGGGAAGGAAACACTGCAACACGGGAGACGCAACACACCTGTAAGACACCTGTTAATGTTGGTGCACAGGTGTGATTAGACAGACAGACAGACAGACAGATATAGAAGATAAGAACAATTAGCTTTTTTCTTTTTATTATTTTTGTCATAATGAAGTAAATTATATCATAAGGAATTTATGGTGAAATTTATGGTGCATTTTTTTTACAAAGATAGAGGTGGATTGTGAGTCTCAGGTAAAAGGTGGATAATTACTAAGGTGGATTGTGAGTCTTATGTAAAAGGTGGATAATTACTAAGGTGGATGGAGGTAGGTGGAAGATAAAAGGTGGATAATTACTACAGTGGATGGATGAAGGTGGAATATAAAAGGTGGATGGAGGAAGGTGGAATATAAAAGATGGATAATTACTAAGGTGGATGTAGGAAAGTGGAAGATAAAAGGTGGATAATTACTAAGGTGGATGGAGGTAGGTGGCATGTAAAAGGTGGATAATTACTAAGGTGGAAGGTATAAAGTGGATAATTACTAAGATGGATGGAGGTAGGTGGAAGATAGTTATATTTCTACGTCACCTGAATGCTTTTCGCGACATATGTGAATCATTTTTCCATACAAAGTTACTGGTATATGTGGAGTCAATTACATCTCTCATCGCAGATATTAGAAAAACGAAAAATATATATGCCCTCCTCCTGTCAGAATTAAACACCATCACTTCCATATCTGTCACCCTCCTCTCACTCCTCAGATGATAGGTGACGAATATTTCTCATCATAAACCCATCGAATAAAAGGGGAAAATAACCTCAATAACTCCACACACACACACACACACACACACACACACATACACACACACATACACACACACACACAACACACACACACACACACACACACAACAACCTCACCCTCACCGCAATACAACAACAACAACAGGCCACAATATTATCATAAAAAAGGTTGGATCTCATTTTTTCCCCATCCAAACACGTTCAAGGTTACGTCCTGGTCTCGTAGGGTTAGGTTATTAATGAGGTAAACGAGGACGGGCAAGGGTAGAGGCAGTCAGGCAGCAGCTAAAGCCGGCCTCTCCCCTCTACACACGGCCTCGCAGCCTCCCTAACAGTAGTGGCAGTGAATCAAAGCAATGAAGTAATTAATGTCGAGAGTAACAGCAGTGAGGTCTGTGGCGTAAGGAGTTGCTGTAGTTAGGATGTCACACTGCGACGAGGAGGTGGAGGATACACATTCTGCCTGCACATTTACCTGTCAAATCTGTGCATAAATATATTTCTAATGGTTATTGATAAGGTGTATATACCTGACAAGCACACCTGATGGTAATTAATATAGATTAGTGCTCTTGTACTTACCTGTGGCTGACGAGTGTACGGTTGTTCGTGTGTTGATAGTGAAGGTTTATTATGTATCTACTTTTGTGAGCCCTTGTTGTGTGTGTGGTGTGTGGTGGGTGTGTGTGTGTTGTGTGTGTGTGTGTGTGTGTGTGTGTGTGTGTGTGTGTGTGTGTGTGTGTGTGTGTGTGTGTGTGTGTGTGTGTGTGTGTCAAGGAAAAGTCGTCCATTTAACGCACCTCTCACACTCTTCGCTTACCACAAAAATACTGCAGCTAAACGCGAGACAACCAGGTGACAAACAACACACACACACACACACACACACACACACACACACCCACACACACACACACACACACACACACACACACACCCACACACACACACACACACCACACACACACACCCACACACACACACAACACAACACTAAACAACACAAACGCTTTCAGAAGGTTAACAAAATATAACGAAAACAAAAACACAATAAAAAAGGGGAGAAGTAGAGAGAGAGAGAGAGAGAGAAGAGAGAGAGAGAGAGAGAGAAGAGAGGAGAGAGAGGGAGAGAGAGAGAGAGAGAGAGAGAGAGAGAGGAGAGAGAGAGAGAGAGTAGCAGTAGTGATGGTGATGGTGTTGGCGGTGGAGAGAAAAAGTAGGGTGATGGAGATGATGGTGTAAACAGAAAATGGTTCGCGGGGCTCCATAATTCGTGGAGTCCCCCCCCCCCCCCCAATGATGTGTTCGGGCGAGGGGCGACTGCTAATGTACGGGCGCGACTTGCTTACTTACGATAATGATTCGGTATCTCATGATGAACACCAGGAGGAGGAGGAGGAGGAGGAGGAGGAGGAGGAGGAGGAGGAGGAAAAGGAGGAAGAGGAGGAGGGTAGAAAGCAGGCGCCACACAAGTCTTCTAGCGCCTCCTCGTACCACTTAAGTTCCAAAAAAATAACGAAACTCAATTATTTTGGCGTCATTCATAATTGCACCTGAAAATACCTGTTTGTCCCCACGTGATTTACCGCGAAAAACAAATTATATTATCAAGACTTTTTTTTTTTTTTTTTTTTACCTTCGCTCATCTTTGCATTTTTTTTTTCCCACTATACCATTAAACGAAAATCCGTACGAAAAAAAAAGGGACATTGAAGACACAAAAAGACAAAAAGGGACAAAAATAGAGAGGAGATAAGGTTGAGAGGGAAAGAGAGGAAAGGTGAAAGAGAGGGAGAGAGAATGAGAAGAAGGGTGAAAGAGAGGGAGATAGAGAGAGAGGAAGGGTGAAAAAGAGGGAGAGGGAAAGAGGAAGGGTGAGAGGGAGGTAGAGAGAGAGAGGAAGGGAGAGGGAAAGAGGAAGATGAGAGGGAGGAGAGAGAGAGAGAGAGAAGGTGAGAGGAGGGAGAGAGAGAGAGAGGAATGAGAGAAGGGAGAGGGAAGAGAGGAAGGGTGAGGGAGGAAGAGAGAAAGAGGAAGAGGAAGGAAGGGAGAGGGAAAGAGAGGAAGGGTGAGAGGGAGGAAGAGAGAGAGGAAGGGTGAGAGGAAGGGAGAGGGAAAGAGAGGAAGGGTGAGAGAGAGGGTTGAAGAGAGATAGAGAGGAAGAGAGAGGTAAAGAGAGGAAGGGTGAGAGGGAGGAAGAGGGAAAGAGAGGAAGGGTGAGAGGGAGGAAGAGAGAGAGAGAGAGGAAGGGTGAGAGAGAGGTAGAGAAAAAGAGAAAGGGTAAGAGGGAGAGGTACCATCTTTGAAAGGAGGAATGGCAGGGAGCTATTAATGATTTGTATCCTCTAAGGTTTACTCTCCCACACACTCTCTCTTGGATGGTGGGAGAGTGGCGAGGCGAGTGACAACATGACGCGAGGGGCCACACCACATTAAGTTCACTTGCAAATGCATCTCCCGAATGTAAACAAGAGGGTGGCCAGTGGGAGGACGGCGCCAAGACAGAGCTGAGAACGATGAGGACCCATATACACTATACAGGCGATGGAGGGGATGCAGGGGAAAAAGGGAAGAGGGGAAAAGGGACGCAGGAGATGAGGAGATGAGTATTTTGTGATGCTGTAGGACGAAGGTGATGAAGGGGAAGAGGGGAAAAGGGACGAGGAGATGAGGAGATGAGTATTTTGTGATGCTGTAGGACAGGGATGAAGGGAAAGGGGAAAAGGGACAAGGAGATGGAGATGAGTATTTTTGTGGTAGACGAATGATGAAGGAAAATGGAAAGGGAGTGGAGTGTGAAAGGAGAAAGGAAGGGAAGCAATGGAGGTGATGAAGGGGAATAGGGGATAAGGGAAAAAGGGGATAAAAGGATGAAGGGATGAGTGTGTTGTGATGCTGCTGGTGTTGATGATGATGAGTGTGTTGTGATGCTGATGGTGTTGATGATGATGAGTGTGTTGTGATGCTGATGGTGTTGATGATGTGTGTGAACGGTAATTAATCCTACATGTATATCAGGTACACATCACGTTCTTGAATCAGCCTCGTCACCTAAGCCTCGATAAGTATTAGTGTATCTCGAGGGGAAATATCTGTAGGAGCTACATGAAGGAGGGTGAGGAGGGGGTCGAGGAGGAGAAAGAGGAGGAGGAAGAATAGGAGATATAGACGGAGAAGGAAGGTTAGGTAAGAAGGAAGAGAAGAGCAGGAGAAGGACTAAAAGCAAAAAGCAAAGGGGGGACGAGGAGGAGGAAGAAGAAAAGAAAAGATGTAGGCAGAGAATGAAGGTTAGGTAAGAGTGAAGAGAAGAAGAGCAAGATAAAGACTAAAAGAGAAAACCGAAGATGATACGGAAAGAAGAGGAGGAGAAAGGTAGGAGAAGAGTAGAGAAAGAGGAGGTAAACGAAGGCTCGATAAAAGAGAAAAACAAGAGGAAGACCAGAATAACATCTAAAAGCAGAAAAAATAGAAATAAAGACGCAGGGAAAAAGAGATATATCAGAAAAAAACATCTAA
>JACEEZ010014984.1:147500-150000 GCA_016584305.1 Chionoecetes opilio
AGCTTCAGTTCATTTTCGGTTTCGTCTTTTAAGCTTTATTTTCCTTGATTGTTGTTTTCTGCTTTTCTTTATTATTTGTTCCTTGTTATGTATATCTCGTGGCAAATGTGCAATATTATTCTCTCTCTCTCTCTCTCTCTCTCTCTCTCTCTCTCTCTCTCTCTCTCTCTCTCTCTCTCTCTCTCTCTCTCTCTGACACACACACACATACACACTTAAACACACGTCCATACAAACTTATAACCTTTTTTTCCCTTCTTTTTTTCAGTAGTATAGTAGTAGTAGTATAGTAGTAGTAGCAGCAGTAAAAGTAGACCTTCCGCACACACACACACACACCACACACACACACCAACCATCCTCCACTTCTCTGCAATATTCCCTCTAGTTCTCCTTCTCCCGCATAAAGGGTTGGCGAGTCGGGGGTAAAATTCTAATAATCACATCACCATCCGGACCAGGTTCTCAATGCGCCACACTCCAATGCGTCATCACACACACACGCCAAAAACCAAATCTCACAAACCCCAGTTAACAACGACCGTTCCGTTGGAGAATGTGTGCGGGTGTTGCAGTTAATGCGAGATTCACCCCTTGAAAAAGAGGGTGATTTTTCGGCGGCTTACGGAGCACTGCGGCCAGCCATTCTAACCCTAAGGAAAGGTGTGAGGAGGTGGTGTTGGAGGGTGGAAGGGTGTTAGGGAAGGGGTGTGGGAAGGGGTGTGGGGTGTGGTGTGGGAGTCTTGTGTGTTTGAGGAGGTGTAGGAAGGGTGGAAGGGTGATAGGGAAGGGGTGTGGGAAGGGATGTGGGAAGGGGTGTGGGGTGTGGTGTGGGAGTCTTGTGTGTTTAAGGAGGTGTAGGAAAGGTGGAGAGGTGATATGGAAGGGGTGTGGGAAGGGGTGTGGGGTGTGGTGTGGGAGTCTTGTGTGTTTGAGGGTGTGGTGATGGTGTGGGTGTGAAGGTGTGACTGTCTGAGGTGGAAGAAGGTGAATAAGGGGTGCAGGGGTGATAGGGAAGGGGTGTAGGACTGGTATGGGATGCCTGTATGTTTAAGGGTGTGTAGCTGTGGGTGTGACGGGGTGACTATTTTTGGTGGTGTCTCAGGTGAAGGGATCGGTGAGGACAAAATCTGAAGGTGTGTCTGTCTAGTGGAGGTGCTGTGGAGAGGTGGAGCAGAGCGTCGCGCATCGTGGCAACCACCACCACCACCACCACCACCAGCAAGGGAAAGGATCTTAATCCCCTTAACCACCCTCGAGTCATATCGCAAGGGAGTTTTTACCTTCCACCCAGGATTCAGAGACGCGGGAATATCGCCGCCGCGCCTCAAGTACTTAGTGTATAATGGCCGGACACGACACGCCCGGGTTTTCTGCGGAATTCTTCTGTTTTCTTATTTATTCATACGGCCTCAGTCCCTGCCGCGTATTAAGCCGCCATACTGTGATGTAATGGTTTGGAAAGTTAACACAGGAATCGCTGCCCTGACTCTAGAGGTGAGGGTGGAGGGAGGGGGGAGGGGGAGGCGACGAGGTGTGGGTGGAGAGAGGAGGGGGTGATGGAAGAAAGAGTTGGTAGGTGGAGGGGAGGGGGGTGTTAAGGGGGGGGGGGGGTAAGCACTGCTATCCACCTGTTTTCCGTAAGCACCTGAAAATTTGCTCTTTAAACGTAAGGCTTTAGACGGCCTTCAGGAGTGACCTTGAGATATGGCTTTTTTGGACACACACACACACACATACACACAACACACACACACACACACACACCACACACACACGGACACACAGACACACACACACACACACACACAACATACACACACACACACACACACACACAGACACACAGACACACAGACACACACACACAACACACACACACACACACACACACACAAGACACACAGACACACAACACACACACGCACAAACACACGCACACACTTAAGGCCTGTCTGTTATGCCATACATGTAATTTCTTCCGTCAAGAGTAGAGACAGTAGGAATGCAAGGAGGAGGAGGAGGAGGAGGAGAAGGAGGAGAAAGGAGGAGAAAGGAGGAGGAGGATGAGAGGGAGGAGGAGGAGGAGGAGGAGGAGGAGGAGGAGGAGGAGGAGGAGGTTTAGGCTACAGGAAACAATATACTCCCATGGCCACTTGCAATTAGCGGAACATTGCGACCACACAAAAGTTTATTCATTTGTTATCTTAATGTTGAACCCTCGGCGCCACCTTCCCTCGGCTGCAGGAAGCGTGAGTGTGGCAGTGAGTGTATGGGAGGCAGGGAGAGAGGGGAGAAGGAGGGGAAATGAGGGAAAGGAGGGCTTAGTGGAGATTGTATATCACGACAAAAGAGCCGAGAGAGAGAGAGAGAGAGAGAGAGAGAGAGAGAGAGAGAGAGAGAGAGAGAGAGAGAGAGAGAGAGAGAAAGAGAGATTGCAGGTTACATCACTACTGTCTTGGTGACGAAAGAAACGGGCAGGAGGAGGAGGAGGAGGAGT
>JACEEZ010014984.1:152500-155000 GCA_016584305.1 Chionoecetes opilio
TTCTTTATTTACCCTATACCCTCTACTCTTCTTCTTTACTTCTTTCTCAACACAAATATAAGTAGAAAATATAGAAAAAAGAGAGAAAGAGATAGAAAAAAAGGTCGTGACTCAAATATCCCCAAAAGAGAAATTGGTGACGACATGAAAAAGGGGAAAAAAGGGGAAAAAAAAGAGGGAAAAAAGTAAATATACATGTGACAGGGTTTCCACGGCCGTCGTGTTCCCGTACAGTACGTAATTCTTTTAACGAAAACTGTTGAGGAAAATATAACGTATACGCCCCCCCTTCCTCCCCTTCAACCCCCTGCCTACCAAACACCCCTACACAGTACACACCTGCCCCCACTCCCCACCTACCCCTACAACCTCCCCCCCACCCACTTCCCTACCAACCCACCCCCCCGCCCTCCTTCCCCTGCCCCTTCCACCCCCACACACATCTCCCCTCCACCCCCCTCCCTACCAAACACCCCTACACACCTCCCCCCACTCCCCACCTACCCCACCAAACACACCCACCCAACTAACCCTCCAACCCCCTCCTTACAACCAACCCCCCGCCCTCCTTCCACCCCCACACACATCTCCCCTCCAACCCCCCCCCCCCTACCGAACACCCCCTCCCACCTCCCCCTACCGAACAACAAAAACAATAACAACACCATAAACAAACAAGCTATCGAAAGAAAAACCGAAAAAATAACAGCAAAAAGGAAAAAAGATCAAATAAAGGGAAGGATTAAGACTAGGTGTGAAATAGAGGAATACTAGAATCAATAATATTAAGGTCATTCAAAAGCGAAGAAGATATAAAGCACAAAATAGAAAGCAAGGAAAAGAAGAAAATGCTAGAGAGAAAAAACGAAACTATACAGAATCCCCATCAAATTTTAACAACAACACAACAACAACAACAACAACAACAACAACAACACCAACAATGGAAACGGCGACACGAGAACCACTGACCCGAAAGAGCAACACCAAATACTAAACGCGAACAACTTGCAACAACAACAACGGCAAAACAAACAGCACAACAACAACAACAAACAAACAACAAACAAAAACAAAAACAAACAAGTTGCGAGGAACAGCTACAAAGTTTCTGAGTTTCGAGGGAACTTTTAACGGCAACATGATAATGATGTTAACCTGTAAAGAGGTGGAGAGAGAGAGAGAGAGAGAAGGAGGGGAGAGGAGAGAGAGGAGAGGAGAGGGGAGAGAGAGAGAGAGAGAGAGAGAGAGAGAGAGAGAGAGAGAGAGATATAGTCAGTCTCCTGTGATAGCGGTTTTCGACGTCTCTCTCCTCTCTCTCTTCTCTCTTCTCTCCTCTCTCTCTTCTCCTCTCTCTCTCTCTCTCCTCTCTCCTCTCTCTCTCCCCCTCTCATCTCTCTCTCTCCCCTCTTCTCTCTCTCTCCCTTCTCTCTTCTCTCTCTCTCTCTCTCCTCCTCTCTCTTCTCTCTAAAACGTACTCTTAGGGTGTAATATCAACAATCATTCACTCGCACGGAAAAAAAAGGCAAGTAAAAATAGAAAACAAACTACCCATTTTTCTCGTCTTTTCATCCATCCTTCATATAAGACAACTCCACACTAACCCAGAGAGAGAGAGAGAGAGAGAGAGAGAGAGAGAGAGAGAGAGAGAGAGAGAGAGGAAGAGAGAGAGAGAGAAAAGAGAGAGAGAGAGAGGGAAAAAGGGAGTAGAGTACATGGGCAACAATTGGAAATGTAAAGATTAGTGCGCGGGGAGAGAGAGAAGAGAGAGAGAGAGAGGAAGAGAGAGAGAGAGGGGGAGAGAAGGGGAGAGAGAGAGGAGAGAGAGAGCACCAGACCACAACCAGACGGCGACAACCCAGCATCCTTCACAAGCCTCTGCAGGAGCAAGGCGCCCCTGGACGGCTCTTGTCACCTAGCGCGCCACCTCATTACGTGTTCCGGCGCCTAAAAGCTGAGAGTGGCGCGATAGCCGGACTGTGATCCCTTCTGTTACGGCGACACTCATTGCTGTGCAGGAGGAGAGGAGAGGGAGGAGGAGAGAGGAGGAGAGGAGAGGAGAGAAGAGACGAGATGAGAGAGAGAGAGATTAGAGAGACGACGAGAGAGAGGGAGGAGAGACGGATCCCGGAGAGAGAGGTAGAGCAAAGAGAAAAACAAACCGATAGTAAAATAATCATAGTGTTATGTAGGTGAATGCAGCAAACACACACACACACACACACACACACACACGCACGCTATTATGTCTTCCATCACCTCTTTTAAGAATGCCGCCTCAGCGCTGGCAAAAATGGCTCGGCGGCAGAAAGAAAAAGATGCGAGAGTGTGTTTGTTGGTTCCGTAAAGACGGCTCTCGCTCCCTCCCTTCCCTCGCGTCCTCGCAGCTCCTGGCCGATAACTGCTTAGATTCACCCACTGGAAACACACACGTGGACGAGACACCGGGGAAACAAATCGTAACTAGAGGCCTATACGTGATTTTTGGGCGGCAATGGCA
>JACEEZ010014984.1:160000-169716 GCA_016584305.1 Chionoecetes opilio
CTCCGGTTTATGCCACTTCCTTCTCCGCCTCATACTAAACCGCCTCCTCCAGCATCATTGTATATACAACAACAAGAAAAATAATATCTATAAACTTTTTTTGAGTCAACAAGTTTTTAAGTATTATCTTTAAGTATATAGAAGTGTTTTCTTGAAGTATATTTAAGTGTGTTCTTTACATCATCTGGAAAATAACCACCTTGCATATTTTTCCCCTGTTTTTACCTGCAGAATCTATTATATCATTTTTTTCTACCATCCTAAGCTGCGACATATTGTGAATGCACTTTGTTTGATGGTAGTAAAGTTAGTGGTCATGCAATGTAGTTCAGTGGTGGATTAGGATTACAACGGAGGTAGAGGAGTAGTAGTAGTAGTAGTAGTAGTAGTAGTAGTAGTAGTAGTAGTAGTAGTAGTAGTAGTAGTAGTAGTAATAAGTAGTAGGAGGAGGAGGAGGAGGAGGCGGAGGAGGAGGGAGGCGGAGGAGGAGGAGGAGGAGTAGGAGGAAGAGGAGGAAGAGGGAGGAGGAGGAGGAGGAGGATGAGGAGGAGAGGAGGAGGAGGAGGAGGAGGAGGAGGAGGAGGAGGGACAGGAATATACAGGGAAGAAAAAAAAATCTTTGGCTTGGCTCTGGAAATTATTTTATATATGCGTTGCGATCTTTGAATATAAGAGAGAGAGAGAGAGAGAGAGAGGCGAGAGAGAGCAGAGGAGAGAGAGAGAGAGAGAGAGGAGAGAGAGAGAGGAAGAGAGAGAGAGAGGTGTGTGTAGGGCTGAGGGGGAATTCTGTGAGAATTAATATAACCGGGTTGAGATTAGTGGCCACCAAACGGTACATAAGTCAAGGCATCGATATCTCGTCTCTATCTAGCGCGCTCTCTCTTTCTCTCTCTCTCTCTCTCTCTCTCTCTCTCTCTTCTTCTCTCATCTCTCTCTTTCTCTCTTTTTCATTTGGGTTACGAGGGGAGAGAATACCCACATATGTACCTTGACTTCAAAAAACGGTACCTGTGTTTCATATAGTCATCTTCACACCACCTGTGCTTGCTTCACCCCTTCGTCACCTGTCCTCCGTATGCCATTCCTCTATCTCTCATGTCTCTCTCTGCGTCTCTTCTTCTCTATCTCTCTCTCTCTCTCATCTCTCTGCTATCTCTCCTCTTTTCTCTCTTCGCTTCGCTCGTAAGTTCACCTACACCACTGAATAAAATGTACATCTCGTAATATCGGAGCTCGCCACGGAAAAAAAAAAAAGAGAGCTAGTACGGGTTGTAGAGTAAACTTCTAGGCAGTGCGTCCCTTACTACGTTGCTCAGTAACTGATAGGATTGTACAGGTAGGTAGAAAGTGCAAAACAGTTTATCTTGGCAGGGTTAAAAGTAGCTTTGGCGGCATGATAGAACGTGTATAAGAGTGCTAAAAAGATTATTACTATACTACTACGACTAATAATACTACTACTACTACGAGACTACGACTATACTACTGTATATTACGTACTACTACGACTACTACTAGAAGACGTACGACTACCACGACTACTGACGACGACCATCTACGTATGCTACTACTAT
The DNA here is from genome assembly GCA_016584305.1 of Chionoecetes opilio. Taxonomy (NCBI): domain Eukaryota; kingdom Metazoa; phylum Arthropoda; class Malacostraca; order Decapoda; family Majidae; genus Chionoecetes; species Chionoecetes opilio. Next base: position 161,575 of record JACEEZ010014984.1, read on the forward strand.
ACGCCGTTACTCGAGAATGAAAGACTGCTACTAATAACGATACTACTACGGACTATCACATTACTGCTACTACGACTAACTACTACTACTACTACGATAAGACTACTACGACTACCTATACACTACAAAACAATAGACTTGTATACTGAACGACTACTACGACGACGACTAAATACTACACTATACTATGCGACGACTATACTTACGTATTATGCTACTGCTATTACGATACTACTACTACTAGACTACTACTACGTACAACTTCTACTACTATGCTACAACAAAACACTACTCTACTACGTCTATCATACTACTGTTACTACGACTATACTAAATACACTACGACTACTACTATACTATTACTACTTACTAATGCACGTACAATTTCCTATTATCATGGTATATTCAGATGTATTTTCGGTTATATTTTTTCACCACATCTAAGTTAAACATCAAAACAATTCCCTCCCAAAAAAATCACATTGATAATTATAATATTCATTTTCAAAACTGATGTTGATCAAGAAGAAAAAGAAAATAAACAGTTCTATTACATTTCGGTATAAAATATATATTGGTGTGGTGTGTGTGTGTGTGTTGTGTGTCGTGTTGTGTAGTGTGGTGTGGTGTGGTGTGTGTGTGTGGGTGTGTGTGTGTGGTTCTGTGTGTGTGCTGTGATGTGGTTTGAGTGTGTGTGTGGTGTGTGAGGGTGTGTGTGTGTGTGTTGGGTATGTTAAATTTATGTAAAAACTGTCATAAATGTAAAAAAATATCAAAAGAAAAGAAACACACACACACACACACACCACAACACAACACACCACACACCACACCTACAGGGTATATATTTAGGCATTCCGGCCACAAAACTCCGGAAGACCCAGCCCGCAGCGAGCTCCAGCGTCGTGACAGGTGCCGCAAAAAAATATAGGGACTGTTCTCTTACGCATGGAAATATGAAGGGAGAGACGCGACGCCCACGAACCCCCTCATGATTAAGCTTTGCTCCTCACCGTCTCAAAAATTTAGACTCGGAGGTTACGAAACAACTTCTCTCTTCTCTCTCTCTATCTATCTCTTCTTCGCTTATCTCTTCTCTCTCTCTCTCTCTCTTCTTCTCTCTGAATCGAGGCCCAAACTAAAAACAGTATTCTCACCACTAATAACAGAACAAATGTTATTTTTAATACAAACTGACAAACGTGTTCATCTGTTTTTTCTTTTATCATGTCGTTGCCCTCACCTTTTGTTAAATCAGATATTATAGTCGACTGTTTTGTATCAATATAAGTATATCTTTCTCTCTATTCTCTCTTCTTCTTCTCTCTCTCTCTCTCTCTCTATCTCTTCTCTCCCCAACCTTGTCATTTTTCAATAAAGATTACAGCCGCCAAAATCTGATCTTATATAAAACAGCTGTGGTTAGCACTTTGGCTGGTCTCCAGTTACGTAAATAGGCCTCATAAAATATATTCGACAGAAATCAAAGTCACCAAACTTCACACGGAGAATAAATAACGCAAGCTTGGCCTTAAAGGTCTCTTTAATTTAGCACGTGTCTGTGGGTGGCAAGGACCTTAATTCAGACCTGAATTCGCTACCGTATCGATAATTATCATTCCTAAAATACAGTGGCAGTTAAAAGGGAGCGTGATAACCGTTACGTACGTTAATTAAACCTTCACGCCCAAGATCTTTCATTGGCTATAAAACAAAACAATGTCTGTTGTTTAGTCATAAAATACCGAAAAGTAAAACTGAATATACCAAATTCGGTTAGTCGACAAGGATAATAAACAGGTCATATCTATAAAAATATTGGCTTAGTATTACTAAAAAATCGGTCTAATGAAACCCAAAAATTACAATGGAAATTACGTTTCTGGGCCTCAAGGGGTTAAAGGAAGGAGGTGAGAAGGTTAAGACAGGAGGGTAGGATGAGCTCACCTCCATAGTAGGTATAACACCTCCATGGTTATAGATAAAAAAGGTGTATGGTCGTCAGAATTAAAATTTTCAAGAGAGGGAATGACATGACACCCCCGAACTAAAAAATTAGCCCACCCCACCCTTTTTTTTTTATCTCCTACTGTATGTTAGGAGAGAGTGAAGAGAGAGAGAGGAGCGAGCGAGGGAGAGAGAGAGAGAGAGAGAGGGACAGAGAGAGAGAGGAGAGAGAGAGAGGGGACGAGAAGAGAGGAGAGAGAGAGAATAGAGAGAGGAGAGAAGGCGAGAAGAGAGCGAGTAGAGAGCGAGAGAGGAGAGACGGAGAGAGAGAGAGAGAGAGGAGAGAGAGAGAGGAGAGGACGAGGAGGAGGGAGAGAGAGAGAGATGATGAGAGAGAAGAGGAGAGAGGAGAGAGAGGAGGAGATAGAGAGGAGAGAGGGGGGGAAACTGGTTTTTGTACCTGCTTTGCCCTGGCCAGTCCTTTGTGAGTGAAAAAAACAAAAAATGTGGAAAAACTTAAAATTACTTTGTGATGTATAAACAAATGTGGAAAAATTGTAAAAAAAATGTGGACGGTGTGGAAAAAAACAGGTGAGAGGGAAAAGTGGAGGTGGGAGGTAGGAGTGAAGAAAAGATAAGGTGACGGTGGGAAAAGGGGATGTGGAAAATAGTAGGTAGTGGGGAAAGGTGATATAATGGAGAAAGGTTTATATAAAGTGCGGGACTGGGTTAAGGTGTCACCTGAATCAACCCGGGTATTAAACGAGGGATAGAGGGGGCGAGGAGGGTGAGGTAAAGGGGTAGGTAAGGTAAGGGTAAGGTGAGGTGGAGGGTGAGGTGAGGGGGAGGTTGAGGTAAGGTAAGGTAGGTTTTAAGGTAAGAAGGTAAGCATGAAGGTTTGGTAGAGTTATGGGAAGCGAAAAGTAGTTAAGGAAGGGTGGGTTAGGATGGTATTGGTCCCCCCGTAAACTCTATGGTATGGTTTAAGGTAGGGTGGGTTAGGTTAGGTAAGGTAAGTACCATGAGAAGGTAAGGTAAGCGTTAGGTAAGGTAAGGTAGGTAACTGTAGGATAAGGTAAGGGAAGGTAAGGTGAGGGTAAGTTGAGGTGAGGGTAGGGTAAGGAAGGTAAGGTAAGGGTAAAGGTAAGGCAAGGGTGGGCAGGGGGGGTGAGATAAGGTAAGGTGAAGGTAAAGGTAAGGTGAGGTAAGGTAAAAAAAAAAAAAAAGGGGCGGGGTAAGGTAAGTAAGGGTGAGGTGAGGGTGATGTGAGGTGAGGTGAGGTGAGGTGAAGGTGAGGTGAGGTGGAGATGAAGGTGATTTGAGGTGAGGTAAGGTAGGTAAGGTAAGATAAAGGCAAGGTAATGTTACCATTCAAAGTAGCTCTTGCCTTGTCCATTTTATATTTTATTAATCATGAGTATAAGTTTAATTGGGCAAATAAAATGCGTTGACTTAAAAAAAAGGAGGGTGAGGTTAAGGAGGGTGTTAGGGGAGGTGGCCAGGCTCCAGGGCAGGTCAACAAGTTACACACCACGTCAGCTGCAAACACTTAAGCACATTTTTTCACTTTGTTCTTATAGCTTTTAAGTATTTTTCCCGATTAGGGACATCACTTTCCCTTTGGTGGGAGATAATAAGAACAAAAAACACAAAGCACCTCAGTAGTGTATTTTTTGTATGCTTCCCTTTCCTCTTCCCCTAACTGTATATCCTTTACACTCTCTCTCTCTCTCTCTCTCTCTCTCTCTCTCTCTCTCTTCTTCTCTCTCTCTCTCTCTACTCTTTTTTTTCTCTCTCTCTCTCTCTCTCTCTCTCGTTTCGTTCTTCTTCTCGCTACGATTTGTATCCATATCCATTTATATCCTGATAAGGGCTACTCTCTGCCCCTACATTTGACCCTCCCCTCACCCCCCTTTCCCCTTATTCCCCTCTAAGGCTTAACTCTCGCCGTTATTGTCAAGGGCATCGAGCAATTGGCTAACGGAAGGGATGGATAGATTACCCAGATTTCCTTAGAACCGACGAGATTTGGGTAGAGGAGAGATTTTTTTTATTTTGTTTGAGAGTTGTGGTGATGGGAGAGAGAGAGAGAGAGAGAGAGAGAGGAGAGAGAGAGCGGAGAGAGAAGGAGGAGGAGAGGGAATGAGAGAGAGAGAGAGAACGAGAGCGAGGACTTCCTCTAGTTAGTAATTTTGTTATGGTTAAGAAAAAGGTAAATAGTGATGTGTCTAGGTAGATTTCCAAAGGTTCCATCTGGGGGCCTATCATGGTCTCCTTCGGGCGTTCGCCCTAGGAGTGGATCGCAAGGGCACATTTCCCCTTGGCGCTAAAAAAACAGGGAACGAGTCAAATTGTGTTTTGTTGGTCGTAGTGGGAGGAGGTTATGATGAGGATGGAAGGCGTGATGAGGAAGGAAGAGGAGGAGGAAGGGAAAGGAAAAATACTGGATGGAAGTGGGATGAGGAACAGGTAAAAAAAGTGGGACAAGTGAAGTGGAGGAGGAGGAGGAGGAGGAGGAGGAGGAGGAGGAGGAGGAGGAGGAGGAGGAGGAGGAGGAGGAGGAAGCAAGGGAGGGACACTTTGCATTTATCATACGGACACACCAACAAAAGCAACACGACTTCAGTGATTCTGTATTTTTTTCAACACCTTCCTTTCTCCTCTCCCCGCTTTACTCTTCCCCCAAAGTCCCCCGAGGCCAGCCCTATATTGCTGAAGGGCGCTGAGGAGGAACAATGAGAGAAATTTCCTATGTGAGTGTGGTTTAAGGGGTGCTGGTTTGTGTTTGTGGGGGGGGGGGGGGATTGAGGTTTCCGTCAATGACAACGGAAATACCCTGTTGCTTTGTCAGTCAACAAAAGTTGCACTTGTTTGGGCGCTGAGTCAGAGCCAACAGCGACTCAGCACATCTGCGTGTGTGAAGAATAAACATTGCAAAATGGGCATTCTACCCGCCGGATGGTGGAGGAAGGGCGATATCCTACAGAGGGTGGGGGGGGGGGGAGAAAGGGGAGTTTTCCTCGATATACTGAAAACCGCGGACCTGGCCTCTTCGGGTGAGAGTCTTCCAGTCTTATCAACACACACATAGTTTCCTTGAAAAGCCATAAAAACTATGAGAGACAGGAGAGAGAGAGAGAGAGAGAGAGAGAGAGAGGAGAGAGAGAGAAGACGGAGGGGAGAGGAGAAGAGGAGGAGAGAACGAGAGAGAGAGAGAGGTCGTGGAGTTCACACAGCTTAGGTTAGGGTTAGGTTAGCCTACAGCAAATTAAGAGAGAGAGGAGAGAGAGAGAGAGAGAGAGAGAGAGACTGAGGAGAGAGAGATGAGGACGGACAGAGAAGAGAGAGAGACGAGACTTGAGAGAGAGGAGAGAGGAGAGAGAGTCGTGGAGTATCACACAGCTTCACTCACACTCAAACTGACCCAGAACGCAGCGAGGTGACTGTCCAAACCTCAGCCACTCGACGCCAAGCAAATCATCGAGTACTCCACACACACACACACACACACACACACACACACACACACACACACACACACACACACACACACACACACACACACAACAGAACCATCCAATCAGGGCGAGGACCCAGGTGAGGGGTTGGGAGGTGTACCTGCAACTAAAAACCCCATTCTGCCCCCCCTCCTTCCCCCCTGAAGGTGTGGTAATGACTTTCACGGTAATTCCAGGTGAGTCTGATCAATATTTACTCGACATGACTTTCAATAATGGAGAGAAAAGACTAATAGAAGGAAGAGGTCAAATATAATAAATGATAACATGGAGACAGAAGTAAAGGATTGAAGCATAATATCTCGAGGCGATGTTTGGAGGAATTGTGATAGAAACTCAATTAAATGATGATGGTTACTTCTTTGTGTCTTGCAATAATAATGATGATAATAATAAAAAACCCCAAAACTAAAAATGTAAGATGAATAATAAGATATGGGTTTTTTTGGGGGGAATATTATAGGAAATATTTTTAGAAAATAAGCAACTTGGGAATTTTCTCAAATTTCTCTCATCATTATGAAAACACTACGCGAGACACGACTCATGTGTGTGTGTGTGTGTTTGGTGTGTGTGGGGTGGTGTTGTGTGTGTGTGTGTGTGTGTGTTGGTGTGTGTGTTGTGTGTGTGGTGTGTGTGTGTGTGTGTGTGTTTGTTGTGTGTGTGTGTGTGTGTGTGTGTGTGTGGGGTTTTGTGTGTGTTGGTGTGTTGTTTTGGTGTGGTGTTGTGGTTTTTTGGTGTGTTTTGGGTGTTTGTGTGTGTGTGGGGTGTGTGTTTTGGTGTGTGTGTGTGTTTTGTTGTGTGTGTGTGTAAAAATTGTTTGTTGGTGTGTGTGTTTGTGTTGGTGTGTGTGTGGTTTGGTATGTGTATTTTGTGTGTAGTGTGGTGTATGGTGTGTGTGTGTTGTGTGTATGTGGGGTGGTGTGTGTGTGGTTGTTTCGCGTTTTTAAAAGGTAATTTTGCATTTCCCGGGGGGTGTGTGGTGTGTTTGTGTGTGTGTGTGTGTGTGTGGGTGTGTGTGGGGGTGTGGTGTGTTTTGGTGTTGTTGGGTTGTGTGTGTGGGGTTTTTGTGTGTGCGTGTGTGTGTGGTGTGGTGCGGGTTTTTTTTTAAAGGAGGTAATTTTTCATTCACAGTGGTGTGTGTGCGTGTACGTGTGTGTGTTTTGTGTCGGGTGTGTGTGTGTTGTGTGTGGTTGTAGGTGTGTGTGTAGAACATTGCGTTGCTAGCTCCAACAAAAACCCGGGAATTCTTGTCCCTGTGTTGGCCGCCCGTACACACACACACACGTCTACTAATATACTACTACGAAGACAATAATTTACTACCGATAACCGACACACGCACGGTACCTAACCTATAATAATTATGATGATTTGAATAATGATGATAATAATAAAATCAGTAATGATAATAATAATAATAACCAAATTTACTTAAAAAATAATTATATAATATAATAAAAAATAAAAAAATAAAAATTTAAAAAATAATAATAAAAATAACAATAATAATAGCAATGATAATGATAATAATGATAACGGTGATCCTTTTAAATTCACGTATCCGCCCAGTCCCACACACACGACACCCTGATATACGCCCCCGGGACCCCCAAAGCACGGATCCCTTAACCCTTTCTTTTTACTTGCCACACCTGTAGGGCACCTCACAGGGCACCGGGGCCATGAGGGGGGCATGCAGGGCCCTCGAAAGGTCCCCTACACACCTGTCCTCGCGCAGGTAATCAAGAGGACATACCTGTTTGGGGTTGACAATCTTCCCGATGTAGATCTTCTTGAACCCGGCGAGGTCCAGGCCGAGGACAGGCTCGGTGTCGCCGGGTTCAAGGGAGGGGGGGCGGCTCCCCTCCCCGCTTACGGCTACCACGCTCTCCGCCACTGTTCCGCCCCCTTCAACCCCTTCGGCAGTCCCATCACGTGTTCCGTTCTCTGTGGTTCCGGCACCTTCAGGACAGTCTCCCATTTTCTACGAGTGTGTCCTCGGCGGCGGCGACGGGCAGCCTCCCCTTAAAGCTTAGCAGCATCTTAATTCACACGCCGACGCAGCGCCTCGGTATATCACGGGCCCGCCGCACGACGCCCCCATCGGTCACGCCGCGGGTCACCGAGCTCGTCCTCGCCGCCGCCAGAACACTAAACGCGTTCACTCGTAGCCGTGGCAGTGCGCCGGGCCTCTCCACGCAGCCCCGACACCCAGTCTCCGAGGAGGGCGGCAGCAACGCTCTACGGGTGTTGCTGTTAGGCACCACACAACTCCAGCCACGCAATGTAAACACGGGGAGGAGGGAACACACGACGCTGCCAGGACGGGTCGCCGCCTCGCCGCCTTGCCTCGCCCCAACGGTACCACGCACTCACGCCTTTCCCCCCCCCCCCGGCGCCCCACCTGAGCACAAACCGCGGGCAGGAGGGAGGAGGGGGCGGAAAATCCGGGGAAGGGGGGGTGCGTGGAGGAGGGGGGTGGTGGAGTCTGGCCAGTCACTAGTGGTGGCGGGGTGCGTGGTGGTGGTGGTGCTGCCTGGCCCAGTGTGTGTGTGTGTGTGTGTGTGTTTACAAGACGGGGGGGGGGGACACCCCCAAAGGGGGGACCGGGGGCCCTAGGGGGCGTCCCCATTACCCGAGGGGACGGACGGGGAAAAAGTGAAAGGGGAGGGGG
>JACEEZ010014985.1:0-17500 GCA_016584305.1 Chionoecetes opilio
AAAATTTTGAAAATTTAAAAAATTTTTAGTAAAAAAACCCCAAAATAAAAAACACATACACACACACACACACACACACACACACAACCACACACCACACACACAACACACACCAAGCAGCAACCTACCTCAAAACAGCACAGTAGCAGTAGCACGACAACAGCAAAGTAGCAGTAGTAGCAGTAGCAGTAGTAGTAGTAGTAACAGTTGCATGTAGTAGTAGCAGTAGCAGTAGTAGTAGTGTTTGGTATTCCTCCGTCAGTATAATGTCCCGCCTTGATGTGCAGGGAACGTGTCCTCCCCTCACGCCCCAGGCCACCACTAGACGGGCGCCTCACAGGGGAACCCACTAGCAGGGTCTCGCGGGAGAGTCACTTGGCGCCTTCTGTTTGTGTTCCAGGCTTCGGGACCGCCAGCCAGCCAGCCAGCCAATCAGCGCGCCTCACACACACACGCTGCCACACGCACGATAAAGTAAAACAAAATAATGAAAGACACAAAAAAACTCGAGAAACAGCAAAACAGGAATTTTTTTCGGTGTTTTTCTTGATTTACTGCTTGCAACTTTGTCTTTTGTTTTTCGTTCAATTCAATGTATCACTTTATTTATTAGTCTTGCTTGCTACTTTTATTTCTTCTTTTTTCTTTTTTATATGTTTAAAAGATGCACTATTTTTATTCTCTTTTGTCCATATATTTTTCTATTTTTTGTCCAAGTTCAGCAATTTTTCCTCTATTTTTATCCATCATTTTTTCGACTTTTTTCTAAATGCACTAGTTTTCTTTTCTAATTTGTCTTTTTTCCATTTGGTTTTTAACATGCGGTTTTTGTTCTGTTTGCAAATCGGTATCTTTTTAGTAAATGACGTTTCCTATTTTTTCATTTATTTCAATATTCATTTTTGTCTAATTGTCTGAACCCAATATTCGTTTATCTATTCCTTCTTTACTTCTTCTTCAACTGTCTTTCTTTTCCCTTTATTTCAGTACACACACACACGCATATTCCTCTTTCCTTCGTCAAATCATCATCCCCAGTTTCTCCTTTAGTCGTAGTTCACACGTACACACATCAAACTAAGTCTCTTCATCACACACAAATATTTCACACTATTTCTCTTTATCACATCTTTTACATCCTGTAATTTTTTTCTGTTCAATACATTCTCTTCGCCATTATTAATCACCTTTCTCTCTTATATAGCCAAGATCATAACTGTTCCTTCACACATTTCACACCATCCATTACTTCCTTCCTTCCTTCCTTAATAATTCGTGCATGTTCCAACCCTCTACTTTCATTGCACACCCTAATTCCTATTCACACTGACGCGGAAATCAAAGTTATTGCATCTTTTACATTCTTTCTCTCTCTCTCTCTCTCTCTTTTCCCCTCTCTCTCTCTCCCTCTCTCTCTCCCCCTCTCTCCTCTCTCTCTCTCTCTCTCTCCTCTCTCTCTCTCCTTCTTTTGATACGAAAAAAAAACAAAACGATGCTAAAGAGATAAAAAAAGAAAGGGGAAAAAAAGGGGAACGAAAGAAAGAGTAGGGAGAGGAAAAACTCATCCACTTGTTCCACACTTCAGCACCAGTAAAAAGGTGGATAAAAGGTGGAAGAGGAGGAAAAGAGTAACCCCCAAAAAAAAATCCCCACTTATAACCTCTATAAACCTATCCCCTATCAATAAAAATTACAAAAATAACCACCCACCCCTTTAGCCATTCAGCCCAATATTCCCCCGGGTTTTAAAAAAAGCTAAGGGGTACAGGTATTCACAGGGTATTGACCCCCTGGGCCCCCCCCAAACCCCTCCCCCCCCCCTCACGGCTTTGATTGTGGAAAAGGGGGAAAGGGAAATGTGGGGGGTTAAACGCTGATTGAGAGTTCGTTTTTTTTTTTTCTCTCTCTCTCTTCTCTCTCTCTCTCCTCTCCCCTCCTCTCTCTTTTCTCTCTCTCCTCTCTCTCTCTCTCCTTCTCTCTCTCTCTCTCTCGCTATACATAAAACATTACGAATACTCACTGATCGACTGACTTCTCTCTCTCTCTCTCTTCCTCTTCTCTCTCTTCTTCTCTCTCTCTTCCCCTCTCTCTCTCTCTCTCTCTCTCTCCCCCCCCACAAATGAACGCCGGAATATAGGGGTTTTGACTACTTTGAATACTTTTTTCCCCTGCATGACAACTTTATAGCTTTCGGCAAGACAAAGACAAAGGGAAAAAGAAAAAAAAAATTAATAAAAACGATAAAAAAAATGTAAAAAAATAAACAATAAATAAAATAATTAATACAAAGTAAGAAAATGGGTGATAAAATATATTGTAAAATTTTAAAAAACTTTTAATTTCGAGTACATTTAAAATAAAAAAAAAATACATACAAAATAAAAAATAAATTTAAAATAAAAATAAAGACAAAAAATAAATAAAAAAAACACATATTGGGCAGGCAGTGTTACCACCCCAAATTATCGCACAAAAATAGGTTAGCAGGTTTCCCCATTTGATTCCACCCCCAAAACCAACACACACACCCACACACACCACAACACCCCCCACATGGGGGCGGTAGCGGAGGGGGTTAGCGTCCCCGACTGGCGTTCTCGGTGACCCAAGTTCGATCCCTGAAGAAAAAAAAAACCTGTCTCACGGCGCACTAAAAAATCCGCCTCCCGCCACCACGGGCAGGCCAACCTCAAAAAACCCCCTCAAGTGAAACCTCCGCCCCTCCCTCCGTCTCTGGATCACCCTGCCTACCGGGGGCTATGGGCAAAATGTAAAAAAAAAAAAAAAAAAAAAAAAATAAAAAAATTATAAAAAAATAAATAAAAAAAAAAATAAAAAAAACACCCATAAAAAATAAAAGATATAAAAAATAAAATATTAATCTAAAAAAAAAAATACATAAATAAATAATTAAAAATAAAAATAATATAAAAAAATAAAAATTTTAATATAATTTAAATTTTTTTTTTAAAAAGGCACGCACTACACACAAAACAACACATAAGAAAAAAAAAAAATGGGGAACAAAAACGATCATTAAATTTTAAACTATAAAAAAAACTAGGAGAGAACTTATGATCGATGATCTTATCCCTCACCAGTGTAGTAGAAATCTTTCCCAAGTACACACACACGCACAAAAACCATCACACACCACACACCAACCCCCCAAAAACACAACACACATACACCACTCACAAACACATACACAAAACACACACACAACACAACACACACACACACAATGTATTGTGTAGTAGTATATTGGTAGCAAAAGTACTCTTCACTTATATAAAAAACTACACCTTAGTAGTAGTAGTAGTAGAAATATAAAATTAATGTAGTAAATAGAAATAGTAGTATAGTGTAGCAGTAGTAGTAGTATAGTAGTAGTGTGTATAGTATAGTATCCCATTTTTCGTACCACACACCAAACCACACAAACACGTACCCACAATAAACAATACATTAGCACGCACGGCCCGGTGGTTGGGTGGCGCTGGGGGTGTCGGGGGCGGGGGGGAGGGGGGGAAAGGTAAAGAGGGAGGTGAGAGGGCTGTGAGGGGAGCTGTGGGGCGGCGCGGCCTGTCCCCGCACTGGCCAACAGGATAAGGAGAGAGCCTGTGGAGCTCTCTCTCTCTCTCTCTCTCTCTCCTCTCTCTCCCTCCCCCTCGCTCTCGCTCTCGTTTCTCTTCCTCTCCCTCTTCTCTCTCTCTCTCCTCCCCTTCCCTTTTTTTTTCCCCCCTCCTTCCCCCCTTTTTCTCTCTCGCTTCTCTCTCTCCTCTCTCTCCCCTTTTCCTCCCTTTGTTTATTTTGCACTCATGCTTGCCCACTACATTAAAAAGGGAAACCACACCCCACACACACACGCACCACACACACACGCACACACAATATACCCACACGGTTCTGCAGGGTTTCTTGTACCTCATCCCTCCCCTCCTCTCCTCCTCCCCTCTCCTCCTCCTCCTCCTCCTCCTCCCCCCCTCCTCCTCCTTCTCCACCTCCTCCTCCTCCTCCTCCTCCTCCTTCCTCCTCCTTCTCCCCTCTTCTTCCTCCTCCTTTTTTTACGTGAGGGGAAAGAGAAAAGGACGAGGACCTTTTTTCGATTTTCTTAGAAATTACCTTTTTCCCTTTTTTCCTCCTCTCCTCCTCCCCCCCTCCTCCTCCTCCTCCTCCTCAGGCGGCAACCATTGATAAAAAAGCCCCCCCGTCACAACCTCTAAAAATACAAAATCCTTGCCGAAACGTCAAAAAAGGGGACGTTAAACTGATCAGGGACTCAATCATTCGTGATCATTAGGGGAATTCTGCATCGTAAATCCCCACCAAGAAAGGCCTGCATTCCGGGAGCGTCCCGGGACAACATAGCAGACCCTGCGTAATTAAATTAACAAGAGGCCGCGCAAACACCCAAATCCTTTTCACGGGGGAAACTAATGACTCAAAAAACCCAGATCGAGCCCTCCTTAAAAATATCGAAATATGATGAAAAATTTTAAAGTAAATCTGTAAAATCATCATATCTGGTATTCTTCCGAGGATAAATGCGGCAAACAGTTTCAAAACAAGGCCTTCGCACAAAAAATCGTCTCGCAATCTCTGTAAAGAAGGTGTTGAATATAAAAACTTATGGGCCATTTTTAAAAACCAACCGTTTTCTCTTCCGAAACGATGGTCTCCACAAAAGTCTTGGGGTTTTTGCACAAATCGTAGGCTCCTCATGACGCGGAAACTACTCAAACCCAAAAAAAACTCCCAGCGGTGGGGTTTCCGACAACAACCTAAGCTCTGTTCCCGCAATGTAAGTTCTCTTTGCCACAGAGCACCAAAATCTAGTTCCCGCAAAGCCCCAACTCCCCTCCCGTTTTAAACTTGTTATTTTAAATGCCCGTGTATCGTAACAAATTTCATGATTTAGGGGAACTATTTTATTCAAACAATACACATCAGGGAATTTCCGAGTCATGGATACATACGACCAATAAGATTTTTTGGCTGAATTTGCGATCGGGGTATACTTTTTAAATTTCAAAAAGATCGAAGAGCAGGGGGAGGTGTATTGTATTATATAAATTTTCCCGCCCTTTTCCCCTGTATACTAAACACGAAAAGATTACGTAATGTAATTTTCGTTCAATAGTCGTCATTCTCAAAAAATATCATTGGCCCTTTTTTAAAAGACCTCCACTCAAAAAAATGCAATTGAGAAAAACTCTAGAACAATAGCGGGAAAAATTTCAATCGTGCGTAATATTCGGTGATTTTTAAAATTTCCCGTACTAGTTGGGATCCCCGCTTAAACACTTCGGGCCACTCTCTATTCAAATTTTCCAAGCAAATGCTTTAACAACCCTGGTCACCAAAGAGTGGCGATAATATTCTGACTTATTTGCCAACAAAGAAAAACTGTCAGTAACGTTAAAGTCGGATCCGAATTCAGTAGCAGTGACCACCGGGGGATTACTTTCATATTTAAAATCATAAGGCGCGAATCGAAAATAAAGAAAAGTTCTTTATTATCGAAAAGGGGACTTCAGAAAAAATAAAAAGAATCTTAAAGAAAAACCGTTGGAAGTTTTCTCAAAGTAACACATTAATGTCTGGATGAAATTTACCGGGAACTTAACTTACAAAAAATCCTCAATACCGAGCATATGGCGATCTTTTTCAAAAAATTTTAACCCAAATGGTGGACCCGCGAAAACAAGGGCAAAACCTTCACTAAAAAAAGTGCTATGAAAACACAAGAAAAAACCAAAAAGGACACAACGCAAACACGACAGAATTAACGAAATTCAAAAAAACTTATTAACAAGAAGAAAAAAATTTTGAATACTATGCCGAAAGAGCAAAACAAACCCTAAAAATTCTACAGCTATTTAAAAAAAAAAAGTAAAGACGTCAAACCCTAGGACCGTTGGGAAATGGAAAAAGGCGACACCAGAAAATGGTATCTATGGGGATACTCTAAAAAACTTTTTTTTTCATCATCTTCATAGTGAAAAACCCGCAAATCACCCCTCCCGAAAATAGAACAAAGGGACTTGCCCGAGCTCATTAACCTTTCAGGAATGTGACATTTTTCTCGCAAATAACATAAATTAAAAAAGCTCCTGGTCCTGACAAAATTCCCACCATATTAAAGGAAAACAAAGAACGAAAAAAGTAAAAAACCCTTTCCATCTTATTCAATAAGTCTTACTCCCGGAAATGTACCCTGCGAAAGGAAACTAGCAAAAGAAAACCCACATTTAAATAAAGGAAGGGCTCAGAAAGGAAAATATCGCCCAATCAGTGTAAAATCATTTGCTGGAAAATTAATGGAATCCATCATAAAGACAAAATCGTTAAGTTCTTAAAAAAAAATGACATAATTAAAAATTCGCAGCATGGATTCAGAAAAAAACGCCATGCCTCTCAAACTTACTTGATTTTTACAATAGTGTTTTTCAAAAAGTACGACAAAACCAGGCAGTTTAAACCCCGATTTTTTAAAAAGCGTTCACAAAGTTCCCATAAGCGTCCCCCATTAGCAAAGAAAAACTCTGGTATACAGGGCCCTCTTTCAAATTGAAAAGAAAACTGGCCCGTCAAAAAAGTAAACAAGGGGGGTAATAAATGGAAAATTTTTCTGATTGGACCGGTGTTAATAGTGGCGTTCCTCAGGGTCGTTCTCGGACCTTTCCCGTTCTTAATATAATAAATGACATTGCGGGGAATCACATGCAGGGTTCGAAATTTGCTGATGACACGAAATCACAAAATAGCCTCAAAATTTCAGCGCCCAAATCTACAAACGACTTAAAACACGCTAACATAATGGTCAAAAAAAGGCAAAATTTAAATTTTAAACCCTTTACAAAAGTCTGTACTAAAATCGTTTTAAGGGGGCTAGGGGCAACTGCCCGCGCCCCTGGGCCGCACCCAATGGCCGCGGGAAAATGGCCGCGGCCTATTGGCCGCCATTGGAATTTTTTGTTTATTACTTTTGTACCAAACCCAACCTAACCTAATTTATTCCTAAACCCAACCTAACCCAACCTAACCTAACCCAAACCCAAATTTATTCCTAAACCCAACCTAACTCCTAACCTAACTAACTAATCATTCGCTGGGGGGGGGTTTAAGGACTCCTTGAGTACGTAACTTAGACGTTGCAGTTTCCCCCCGTCCGCGGGGTCAGCTGGCCGCGGGGCCCGTTTCCCCCCCGGCCCGTTGGGGTTTCGGCCCGGGGGCCCGGCCAGTTTTCCCATTCCCGGAATCAACCCTCATGAAAATTACTGATGAAAAGGTTTTTAACTACAAATGTTGATAAAGAAAAAGATTTAGGCGTTATATCTCGAAAAATCTCAAAACCCAAAATCAAAATTTTAGAAAGTAGAAAAAGTGCAAAAAAATTGGGTGGCTTTATTGACAACTTTCAGTTTCAAAAAATTGAAAAAATTTATACTCACTCTTTTTTTCTCGGTTGTTCGCCCCCCTCTAGAATCTGTGTGCGTTTGGTCACCTTATAATAAAAAAGGGCATAGATACACTAGAAAAAATACCGCAGATATCAAATATCCCAAATTTCGTATAAATCGTACGAAATCGGGTCAAAAAACTTTTTCCCCTTTTTAAAAAATTTACAAGCCCAAATTTTAGAAGGTGACCTCATCGAAGTTTTAAAATCTTTAAGGATTTACAACGTAGCCCGGAAAATCTTTTCAGCCCCACCCGGTTTAAGCCAACTAAAACAAAACGGGTTTAAAAAAAGGAAACGTTTGACAACGAGGGTACTTCTTCATACCCCTGCATAAAGAAATGGAAGGCTGCCCTCAACTATAAACTCAATCCAATAGAAATTTCCTTTAAAAAAAGCCTCATAAATATTTCAATCTAATCCCCGGTTGTCAAAGTTTTCTCGAAAAAATAATTTATCTCGGGGCCTCTGATGCTTACTCTCATTGCGTAAATGATTGCGAGTGCGCTTTCACAAACCCCCCACAATCTCAGACGCCGAGTAACGGTCACTTACTACAACTTTTGGGCCTGTGCAGGTTGGTTCAGTAAAAGGGCCCTGACATTAGTGACCACCATCGGGTTTTATACCAGGGGCACTGCTGCCGGGGCATTGAAGTGTATGGCTTCTACTTGGAAAGTGCCTACCACGGATTGCGGCTGGGGCCTGATTTTACTGCTGCCCCCTAAAAGTGCCGGCAAGGCTGTCGCACCCCACTTTTAAATTCCACTTTGAGCCTACACAAATACTACATTAGACCTCTGACACACCCTAGATAGCCCCGGTTAATGGTTTCCACTACACTCTCGCCTGTACGGGCTGTGGATCAGTAGGGTCCTGACAGTTATGACCATCATCGGATTTAAGGTACCGGGGGCACGTGCGGGGATTTTAAATTCGGGTCCTACATGGAAAAATACACATCCGCAGTGGGTTGAAAAGGAGCCCGGGGGGTGATTTACTGCTGCCTCCCAGAAACGCCAGGAAAGGGTGCTGCACCCCCCTTTAACCCTTTCCCTTTAAAACTGTGTTCCCACCATTTTTAAAACCACATAAAAATGCCCTACTACAACACTAAACCTACCCCCACATCATAGTTAGTTAGCCTAATTTTCAGCTTTCAACTTCCTCACAAATTCCGCAGTTTTTTTTATATTTCTGGGACACTTAATTTCCGGCCGCTTCGGCTGGGGGGTGTGTGGGGGGGGAGCCCCCTACTTTTCCTATCCTTTCTTCTTATTATCTAGTTAGTGGTAGTGAGTTAAAACAAACAGCCTTGAAGGACATATTGGTTTGTTGCTGTTTGTGTTTCCTTTGTAACCTTTTTAATCCTCCTCCTCCTCTTCCTCCTCCTCCTCATCCTCTTTTCCCCTTCCTTTTAAGTCTCTTCATTTTCTTCTTTTCACCTGTATATATTCCTCCCCCTCCTCCTCCTCCTCCTCCTCCTCCTCAATCGAAATCGTAAAGTAACTGATCATTATGACTCAGTCTACGCAAAGATTAAGCTAAACGTAAATTCCTAATTTTTTGGGACAATTCGATCGAAAAAGTCATTGCCCCTCTATGACGAGAAAAAAGTCAGTTGTGAACAAATAACGATCAATTATTTGGGGAGTTTTTAACCTATCGTATAAACTGGAATAAAAAATTCTCTGATGAAAAAGGTTGCGTTTGTTTGAATGGTGAACGAAGTATTTTTAAATCGGTGTCCGTAGCCTACAAGGGAAAATAGTATCCTAGATTTATTTTTTCACTACCGACATTGACTGATTGATTACGCGATTAGGTGAATTTTTGGCAAACAGATCACAGGGTTAAACAGATGCGGGCAAAAAATTGCAATGTAGACTCACAAAAATCGGTTATTAGTTTCCCAATTATAAAAAAGCGGATTTCACGAAGATCGCAGGGGACTAAGCGAATTTTATTTGGGTTGACCTACTAAACTAATAAAAGCCGAAAACGTTATTTATTCACTAATAAAAATCCAAACGGTGGTTGAAAAAAATGTTCCCATGGTAGGAAACGTCTGAATAAAATAAAAAAGCCCCCGTTGGATGACTATGAGATTCAACAAAACCTTGGCAGAAAGCGCCGAGCGTATAAGTTTTTCAAGCGATCAAAAGCGGACGGCATTATGAAATCAATGCGAAACGACGTTCCCAAGGGTTAATTAAAACTAAAAAGCCGAGTATGAAAAAAATTGCAAAGGAATCCAAATAAAACCCAAAAAAGGGTTTTCTTTCAATCTTTCGAACCCAAGAAAACGTCAAAACTATTATTGGGCCCACGGGAAAGTAAAAAAACCCATTTTGGGTAAATGTAATAAAAAGCAGGGGCAGTCGTACTAAATGCTTACTTTAATGGGGGAAATTTATTAAAGAAGACGAAGTTTCCATTACCAACCAGAAAACATTTGCGGGACTCAAAAGTGTGTTTTTAAAATAGGGGAGATAACAGTAGACGAAGAAATCAAAGTTTTTTGCAAAAACGGGACCCAGAAAAATCCTTTGGGGGGGAAACAAATTTCGCCCGATTCTTCGCAAATTTCCCAAAAGTAAATTTTCGTTTCCCCCAAAAAAAGATTACCCCTCAAAAAATTCGTAAGTAAAAAAAATGTTCCTATTTTTGGGGAAACTACTAATTTTACACCGATTTCCCAAAAAAGGGGCCAGAAAGACCCTCGCAAGTAATTATCCCCAATTATTTCCTAACGTCTGTATTGTTAAACTATTTGAGAAAATTTGGGGGATAAAATATGTTTTTTTCTCATAAAAAAAACTCAATATTAAACTCGCAGCATGGATTTCGAAATAAGAAAATCCTTCTTAAAACCCCCTACTGGGTTTTTTTAAAGTCATTTATTCAAACTGGGACGCAAAAAATTCCCCCGGATGTAAAATACCTTGATTTTCAGAAAACCTTCGATACAGTTCCCCATAAACGCTTTTGGGCCAAGCTAAGGGGAAATGGCCCCTTGGGGGAAAACAAAATATGTTTTATGGGTTGGCGTTGGCTTTCAAATCGTAACAAAGGGTAGTAAAAAATGGTTTAAACATCTGATTTGGTTTGGGTTTACTAGTTTGGGGGGGCCTCAGGGCTCGGGGCTTGGGGTCCCACCCTTTTTCTGATATATATCAAACGATCTGGACTGCCCGGGCTTTTTTTCTAAAAAATCGAAAATTTTCAGATTTACACCAAATTAGGCGGGAAAACTTTTACTAAGAAACCCGCGAACTTTATAAAAAAGTGACCCCGACCCAAAATACAATTGGGGGTGATAAAAGGCATTAAAAATTTAAATTCCGATAAATGTAAATAAAGCATATAGGCAAAGATAAACCCCAAATATAATACAAAAACAAAAAAAATCGTTAACTGGGAAATACAGCAGGGAAAAAGGGTTTTTGGTGTCCATCATCAGTAAAGATCTTAAACCGTCCCCCATTGGGCCCACTGCCCCGTTAAAAAAGGGGAATATAAAGTTGGGCTTTTTAAACGGGGAATTTTTGGAAAACAAAACTCCGAAAATAATGGGCACAAATTAAAACCCCGCCCCTTTGGGTTTGGCCCACTTGGATTGCCCTCCAATTTTGGGCGCCCTGTTTCGAAAAGACCAAGCAGAATTGGAAACAGTTTCAAAAAAAGAGCAACCAAAAAAATTCCATCTCTGCGAAATTCCATCTTATGAAGAGAGACCCGCGGAAATTAAAATGTTTTTTCCCTTTAAAAGGGTTTGTAAAACCCCTGGGGGCTTGATAGAAAACCCTTTTAAAATCCCAAAAGGATTTGATGTCAATTTTCAAGAAACCTTTCGAAACTTTCAACTCAAATGACAACAAGAAAAAATGGGGTTTTAAAAATAACGGGCAACGTTTTCATCACTGATCTCCGTAAAAATTATTTCAATGTGGGGAAATCTTGATCGGGAACAAGTTACCAACAAATGTTGTCGAAGCCAGCAATAACTACTTTAAAAAAAAGACTTGCGCGCACTGTAAAGTAAAAAGGGTATTGATCTGGGCCCCGCAATTCATATTTTTGGTCCCCCGGGTCGATTAGTTTTGTAGTGGTAGTGGTTTGGGTTTGTATAATTTTTATACCCTATTTTTCTGCCCTATGAAAATTCCGTGTTTCCCAAACTTCTTTTTTAAAGGGCTGGTACCTTTTTCCCCTGTTTTCTTTTCAAGTAGTTGATAGTTAGTAGTTAAAAAAGGGATTTTAGCAGATACCCTCGTCCCTGGACCAAAAAGGTTCCCCCTGGGGGTCCCGTTTTCCCATGTAAACCTATTAATCCCCTCCTCCTCCTCCCTATGTATTCCTCCTCCCTTTTTTTTCCCTTTTCCCCCCTTACGCTATATCTTATTCTATGAGATGGCAAGGAGAGGGCTAGGGAGGTATGTGTTTGTCCCCAGGGCTCTGGTACCAGAAACATTAACAGTTCTCTGCTTCTGAATTTTGCAAGGTCCAGAAGGTTGAGATTGCTGGTTCCTGGTATAAAGAGCCCAAGCTGCCCGCAGGACATGGTCTAGTAATGCCGGAGGGGTAGCTAAGGAGATCGAACCACGTCCTCGTTAGTACTCGTTGGAGGATCCCCAGAACTATAGGGTTTCCCGGGAGTGCTGAGTTCTTTGGAACAGATCACAGACTTGTTGTTCCCTACACTTAAGCTTCATGTCAAGTCCAGAAGAATCTCAGAGGTAACCATACTGTGTTCATCTTGAGAAACTGAAGGACTTGACATTGTGCCCATGAGTATCGGTGGCAGTCCTCAAATCGCTTTGATGTGCTCGGTGCGCTCGAGGACCCTGTAGAATTTGTGGGATCCCTTTCCCAAAGTAAAAATTACAGGCTGCCAAGGAGTGTATTGGGGAGCGCCCGAGGTCAAAGGCGTGGTTTTTGGTCTCGGCGGAGACGCTGGAGAAACGAGGAGAGTCGCGCTGCCAGGCTGGCTGGGAACCAGACCAGCACAGGGCTCTGTCACGCCGGAGTAGACCCTCCTAGGGAGAGACAAGTAGAAGGTATGTCAGGAGTCTTGCTTAGGATGTCGAGGGTCATTTGAACGCTAATGACCTCCGACCCGCCTACCAAACCCTGAAGAAGCTCCGTTCCAAAATCTCCATTTCGGGCGAGTGCTATTCGAACAACAGATGGGCGCCTCGTTTCGGATATGGATGGGCAGATGACTCGCTGGGGCTGAGTACTTTTGGGCAGTGTTTTACAAATGGACCCACCAACTGAGCAGCTTCACACCACTGAGTTACAGGCAGTGGCTGCCGATCCTCCCATTGACGAAACCGCACCCTCTCTTGACGAAGTCAGAGAGGCTGGTAGCAAAGTTTGAGGGTGTGGAAAAAGGGAGCTGGTGTGTGTAATATCAGTGCGGAGCTTCTCAAAGCTGGAGGTTAGGCCATGATCCGCGGGCTGCAAAGCTGCCCTGACTGACGTGGGGGCCATCAGGTACCATTTCCCCCTGACTGGAAAAGGGGGCTGGTCGTCCCTATCTGGGAAAAGGGGAAAAGGGGGCCTTCAGGACTGCAACAGTTACCGCGGTATTACACTGTTCAACGTGGGCCAGGCAAGGTCCTTGCCCATCTATTGCTGACACGGATCCGCAGTCATCTCTTGAAGCATCAGAGACCTCAGCAGTCTGGGTTCATGCCTGGAAAGTCAACAACGGACCGTATCCTAAGCTTCGTGTCCTGGTGGAACGCCGACGTGAGTTTCGACAGGGGATGCTTGCACCTTATGTTGATCTCATGAAGGCGTTTGACTCAGTGCATCGTGAGTCACTCTGGGATCTTCTGCGACTTCGCGGGATTCCTTGCAGGACTTTTGGGTTTTGATGACTGGTCTGTATTCTGGGACTGAGAAATGCTGTGAAGCACTCTCATACTGTGTGGGGGAGGTGTATCCAACTTCTTTCCTGTGAATACAGGGGTGAGGGAAGGGTGCATCCTTGCCCCATCACTTTTCAAAACTTGTATGGACTGGGTATTGGGCAAAGTTGTAGATCAAAGTGATTGTGGAGCATCCCTCAGCACACCCAAGATCACTGATCCTTTCTTTTGCCGATTTATGCGTAATCTTTGCTGAGTCGCTGGAGGTCCGGTGATGGCTCTCGAGGCGCTTTCACGAGGAGGCAAAGCCTTTGGGACTTGAGGTCTCCTGGGTTAAGACCAAGGTCCAGATGTTTGGAGGCTTACTAGATGAAACAGTACAGTCTGTTCATGCGTGCGGCGAGGACATTGAGATCCTGGAAAGTTTTACATACCTTGGTAGCGCAGTCCATAATGACGGGTGGTCACGTCAAGAGTCTTACGGCGGATTGGCATAGCCCACGGTGTTATGGACTCGCTCAGCAGGAGTATTTGGCGTTGTCGGTTCAGTCCTTAGAGGTGGCTCAGAATTATGCAATGCGGGCCATCCTGATGCTCCTCGTTGGACACGCATCGTCACCCTGCTCGCAGAATGCGGACTCCTCACCATCAGACACCGGATCTACGCTAGATCAGCACTAGCTATGGCCAGGTACCTCAAGACCCGCCCCAAATCCACTCTTGCGGCCCACCTTCGCCACGGCTTCCAGGGTCCTCCGAATACCCGACCCGATGGCGACTGGGCCCCACGCCATGGCTGATGCTGCACGAGCGCTTGGAGAAGCTGACTTGGTCCGTTGTGATCCGGATCCGACCTTCCCAGACCATTTTCCGCCGCCTCCTTGGGCCCCCAAGACCTTCCAGGTCATTCTCCCGTCTCGCACTCACCTAAAATAACAACTACCTGCCCTTCTCCGCCAGGAGAGTCTAGCCACATTTGTCCCTCTTTCTACTCCCGCCACCCGTCTCTACTTCACTGATGGTTCTGCTGATGAAAATGGCAAGTCTGATTCCGCCTTTGTCAGTGGTGCTCTCCAGCGATCACTTCGTCTCCCTGACAATTCCTCTGCATTCCAGCGGAGCTTGTGGAGCTGGTATCTGCCCTTACCATGCTTGTGAGTCACCCGTTCCTGAAATTCACCTTTTTACTGACTCACTCTCTGCTCTTCACTCCCTTAATGGTACCACCTTCAAAGACAATGTCCAACTCCTGTCTTCCACCCACCATCATCTCCTGACATTGTATCGACTAAACTCAGATGTTTTCCTTCATTGGGTGCCAAGCAATGTCGCGTAATCTGGTAACGAACGAGCAGACGAGCCAGCACAGTGCCGGAAGTTACCTTGCCCCTCCTCCCCAGTTACGCCCAGATAAAGTCTTCTGTAACTGAGCTACTCTTCAGGCCTCCCAACTTCTTCTCAACGACGCTGTGGAGCATGGCTCTCGTTCTGCCACATGTACATCACAGTCACCAGACAAACGCCTCACTTCCACCTTTCCCGGTTCACTCCACCTGTAGTACGACAGCTGGTCCGACTAAGGCTCGGCTTCCATTGCTCCAACCAAATATTTGGTGACGCCCGTGCCCCCCTGTTCTCACTGTTTTCACAGAGCCCAAAATCCCCTTGAGAACTACCTGCTCCACTGCCCAACATCCCACTCACTTCCCCATCTGATCCCTGCCTCCCCAGAGCCGGATTATGTAGGGGCTGCACGTGTCGTTGCCTCCTCACCTTTACCTACGCTCGCTGCCCTTTTTTTCCTCCTACCCTCCCCCCCCTGTTAACATTTAAAATACCGAAACACTCTGACGGGCTTTATATTAGCCCGTGCTAAATTAACCCTTCACGGAGGGTGAACGTTATATTTCACGTTCACGGAGGGTGGACCCTCCCGTTCACATGAGGGTTTCCCCCGTTCACGGTGGACCCTCCAACTGAGCAGCTTTCACACCACTGGGTTACAGGCAGTGGATGCCGATCCTCCCATTTACGAAACCCGCACCCTCTCTGACGAAGTCAGAGAGGCTGTTTGCAAAATTTAGGGGTGGAAAGGCAGCTGGTGTTTTTTAATATCAGTGCGGAGCTCCTCAAAGCTGGGGTGAGGCCATGATCCGCGGGTTGCATACTGTCCTGACTGCCCTGTGGCAATCAGGTACCCCTTCCTCCTGACTGGAAAAGGGGGCTGGTCGTCCCTATCTGGAAAGGGAAAGGGGACCGTCAGGACTGCAACAATTACCGCGGTAATTACAACTGCTCAGCGTACCAGGCAAGGTGCTTGTCCATCTATTGCTGACACGGATTCGCAGTCATCTTGTGAGCAAACAGAGAAACCTCAGCAGTCTGGGTTCACGCCTGGTAAGTCAACAACGGACCGTATCCTAGCGCTTCGTGTCCTGGTGGAACGCCGACGTAAATTTCGACAGGGGGTGCTTGCAGCCTATGTTGATCTCAAGAAGGCGTTTGACTCAGTGCATCGTAAGTCACTTTGGATCTTCTGCGACTTCGCGGGATTCCTGCAAGGACTATTGGTTTGATAACTGGTCTGTATTCTGGGACTGAGAGTGCATGTGAAGTTGTGGGGCAGGTGTATCCAGCTTCTTTCCTGTGAATACAGGAGTGAGGCAAGGGTGCGTCCTTGCCCCATCACTTTTCAACGCTTGTATGGACTGGGTATTGGACAAGGTTGTAGATCAAAGTGATTGTGGAGCATCCGTCGGCAACACCAAGATCAATGATCTTGTTTTTGCCGATGATGCAGTAATCTTTGCTGAGTCGCTGGAGGTCCTGGTGATGGCTCTCGAGGCGCTGCACGAGGAGGCAAAACCTTTGGGACTTGAGGTCTCCTGGCTCAAGACCAAGGTCCAGGTGTTTGGAAACTTACTAGATGAAGCAGTACAGTCTGTTCATGCGTGTGGCGAGGACATTGAGATCCTGGAAAGTTTTACATACCTTGGTAGCGCAGTCCATAATGACGGCGGGTCACGTCAAGAAGTCTTACGGCGGATTGGCATAGCCCACGGTGCTATGGACTCGATCAGCGGGAGTATTTGGCGTTGTCGGTACCTGTGCAGAAGGACAAAGATCCGGATCTTCAAGTCGCTTGTGATCCCTGTCTTACTCTATGGTTGTGAGACATGGACACTAAATAGTGACTTGAAGAGACGAATCAATGCCTTTGGTAATAAGTGTCTTCGCAGAATCATGGGGTATCGCTGGGATGATTATGTGTCAAATCAGCGATTGCACCGTGAGACTGAATCGAGGCCTATTACCTGCATAGTCCGTTAGCGCCAACTTCGGCTATATGGGCATGTGGCACACTACCCTGAAACCGATCCTTCCCATCGGGTTGTATCTGTAAGAGTCAATCCGGCGTGGAAGAGGCCAAAGGGGCGCCTACAAGGCTCGTGGCTGGGGCAAGTTGATGTTTCTTGTCGAGAGCTGCTTGGTATGGGAAAGGAGCCTGCATGGGAACACGCGCGTGGTGACCCCCGGGAGTGGCGTCGTAGGGTGGGCGAGGCGACGCACCCCCCGGCGTATGCCTCCAATGATTGATTGATTCTCTCTTAAGAGAAAGCAATAGGAATAAATAAAAATAGAATAAAAAAGTACCTGTGCAGGAGGACAAGGATCCGGATCTTCAAATCGCTTGTGATCCCTGTCTTACTCTATGGTTGTGAGACATGGACACTAAATAGCGACATGAAGAGACGAATCGATGCCTTTGGTAATAAGTATCTTCGCAGAATCATGGGGTATTGCTGGGATGATTACGTGTCAAATCAGCGATTGCACCGTGAGACTTAATCGAGGCCTATTACCTGCATTGTCCGTCAGCGCCTACTTCGGCTATATGGGCATGTAGCACGCTACCCTGAAACCGATCCTTTTCATCGGGTTGTATCTGTAAGAGACAATCCGGAGTGGAGGAGGCCAAGGGGACGCCCACAAGGCTCGTGGCTGGGGCAAGTTGATGGTACTTGTCGAGAGCTGCTTGGTATGGGAAAGGAGCCTGCATTGGGACTCGCCCGTGGTGACCCCCGGAAGTGGCGTCGTAGGGGGGGCGAGGCGACGCGACCCCCGGCGTATGCCCCGAGTGATTGATTGATATATT
>JACEEZ010014987.1:0-2500 GCA_016584305.1 Chionoecetes opilio
GAGAAGGCAGCTATGTGGCAAAATGGTATTTATTATTTTATTATTATTATTATTATTACTATTATTATTCTTGTTTACTTATATTATTATTGTTATTATTGTTATTTTGCTTATATTATTATTTGTTTTATTGTCATTGCTATAATATATATTACTATTATCCACCATTTATTGTCATTAATTATTATTACTGCCACTGCTATCATGATCATCCTTATTGATATCACCCCCCCACCACCACCCCACCCCCGCACCCCCACCCCCACCACCCCCACCCCCACCACCACCACCCTTACCCCCACCCCCACCAACCACCACCACCACCACCAACCCCACCCCCACCCCCACCCCCCACCACCACCCCCCCCACCCCCACCACCACACCACCACCACCACCACCAACAACAACAACACAAACAACAACAACAGAACAACAACAACACTACCAATTATCATTTCCGATTAACATTGGGGGTAGCGTTTGAACTAATTTCCCGCCATTTGAATTCCTCCTTTACGGACATAGAAAGATAGTATCAAAATGAGTTTCGTCGACCGTGTGTGTGTGCGTGCCGTGCGTGCGTGCGTGCGTGCGTTGCGTGCGTGCGTTCGTGGCGTGCGTGCGTGCTTGCGTGCGTGCTTGCGGTGCGTGCGTGCGTGCGTGCGGTGCGTGCGGGTGTGTTGTTGTGTGTGTGTGTGTGGTGTGTGTGTGTGTGTGTGTGGTGTGTGTGGTGTGTGTGTGTGTGTGTTTAGGTAACGTATCAAAGGGAAGCAAATATAACAACCTTTATCAGCGCGATGACGTCAGTGTTGGGGAGTCACCACCATCGTCACCTTTATAATTTTTGGGGGTGTGTTTAGGTGGTGGTGTCATCAGGGTAAGCGAGGGTAAAGCCATCATCGAGGGCGTGACCTCAACAGGGAACGGCAATGCTGGCTGTACATCATGTCTTTGACTCTTATTTCAGAACCTTGTCATGTTTGGCTCTACGTTTAAAATAGCTATCCCTCTTATGTGTTAGTGTTGGGTTTTTTCATGCTTGTGTGAACATTGAATATGGCCTCATTGTTTTTGCTGTGTAGAAAAATAACTAATAAAAGCAAGGTATAAATAACCAAACAATGTGATAATCAAAAGATAAAATAAAAACAATCTGAGAGAAAAAAAGAAGAAAAATTACATTAAACAACAGACCCCCAATCAATCTACCCTTTTTCACTACCTTTTTGTTTTATCTATCTATTTATTTACCTATCTATCTATATATCTATCTCTATCTATCTATCTATCTATCTATCTAATTTGTGCCTTGTTTTGTTATTTCTCTGTAGTTGTTTACTTGTGTCCGTTCATTTGTACATAATATACGCACTAATTTACTTCATCTCAATCAGCCAATCACTTCTTCTGTCAAGCATTATCCACATATACAACAAAGAAAACTTTTCCAACGTATTCCAGTTACACCTGTTCATATTTAGCCACATCCCAACCTGTCCCCACCCTTTCACACACCTGTCCACACACACCTGTCCACATCCCATCCACACACACCTTCCACACCCATACCACACAACAATCTGTCCCCCACCCATCCACACACACCTATTCCACACCCCATCCACACACCCTGTTCCACTACCCAATCCCCACACACCTGTCCACACCCCCATCCACACCACCTGTCCACACCCATCCACACACACCTGTCCCACACCCATCCAAACACACCTGTCCACACCCATCCACACACACCTGTTCACACCCATCCACACACACCTGTCAACATCAGCCATACCCCAACACCTAGCCACGCATTCATGGCTCACCAGCGGGAGAGGAAAGTCTTCTATACCAACTCTCCATGGCAGCACTCGGGACGCTCATCGAGGAAGCGCCTTGACCTCCGTCCTCTATGTGGATGAGGTGCTCCTGGGAGAGGGTTAGGAGGAGGGCCGCCGTGAGGCGTCACCGGCGTGCCAGACAACTCCACAGAGGACACAAACACCGCGCCTCTGTCAGACAAGTGTTCAGGCGACCCACACGTTTCTCCATGCTGACAAGATTGGCAAGTGACCCTCCCGATCTGGCACCTGAGCAGCTGTTTGAAGACCCAGAGTCAGCAATGACCCTGTTTGGCCAGCACGTCCGGCGATCCCCATCTTTTTGGGCGCGATTCGGCTGAAGTAAGATCAATGAAAGGAGATTCCAACTACCCTGAGATCTCCAAGATTGAGGCGGGCCACCCATAGCCCGCGGGGGTAACCAGCCCCCCGAAGCAGCAGCAGCAGCAGCACCAGCCCCAGCACTCAGCAGAAGAGCAGCAGCGCACAGCAGCCTATACACACGTATCCACTCACCTGTCACCTGTCTAGACACCACCAATCACACCTGTTTTCCGTCCCCACCTGTCCTCCACACCTTCCCACACCTGCAAGACTGCCGGCCCTTAGCACCTCATCGGCTATTTATTATCTCCTGAAGGCATCGATGTCCGGC
>JACEEZ010014987.1:7500-10000 GCA_016584305.1 Chionoecetes opilio
ACCACACCGTTAACCCGACATATTGTCGAGTGGAATTCTGAGATCCTGTTGAGTAAGGGGGATCAAGATATACTGCATCGTTGTGTCTTTAAAGGTGGGTGACGTCATTATGGATTTATGGTTCTTCCCACTTTATGATTGTTAATTTTGCAGCAATTCTCCTGTTTTCTCTGTGTTATGTGTCCTGTGAATTTATCTCCGCCCACACGACCTTCTGTCTCTACTGAGCACCGCGGTCTGGGTGTGCCAGGCCATGGGGCGGCAGACTGGACGGGTTTCATTGTGCGTCCTGCTATTGTGCCTCGCCTCACTCGCGCCTCAGAGTTGACTGTTGTCTTCAAGCCGCCACGATATTATTGGTTCTCAGCGGCCGTGCCTTGAATGTTTCCGAGGGGGTTTTTTAACGGGGGGACACTTTCCACTTAGTATACTTGTACTGTATCGGGTATATTTAACATCTTCTTTTGGGGTTTATCTTTAGAAATTGCAGCATTGTACCCTGATCTTTCTGAGGTCTTTAACTAACACTTTCCACTTAGCATACTAGCTGAGACCCCTTGCCACTTCCATTGATTATTCCTGTACTGTCCGGTATATCAAACAACTTCTTTGTTACTTTACATTGCAGCACAGTGTTTACCTCCTCTCCTCGTACCGCACTCTCTGCGGTGCTGCTGTCATCTTGGGGTTGATTAATTTTGTCATTTTCCTTTCCTTATCCTGATGGGCCCAAGGGAGTCGGTCCTCAACTTCTCTCCTTCGTCATGGTCGGTGAGGGCACAGCAACCGGGCCACACCGCGTCACACCATTCCGGACTGTCAGGTAAACACACGGCCATAAGTTAAGCCCTGCCTCACCGGGGGGGGGGCCTACCTGTACCCACGAGTTCTTGCTTTGTGAAGCTTGTGCGTTGACTCTGTCATTCACAAGATGATTTCCAACGCAGGCTTCTTTATGATCGTCAGATGTATTTATCAAAAGGTCCTCCACAGATTTCCGTTTCATTCAACAAAATCTTGGTTTCTCTTTCTAGACTTTTGTAGACAGATGTTTATAGCCTTGTGTTTACGCCCGCAGATCTTTCCTTTGCTATAAAAAATCGTGTGTTGTTAGCCATATAACTAACGAAAAGTGGCTTAATATACCAAATTCTTTAGCGGACAAGGGTACTAAACCATACATAAACGGTCATCTCTGTAAAATTTTGCTTATATTCACTAAAAATCGTCTAATGTAGTCATATTACAATGGAAATTACGTTATGGGGCTCAAGGGGTTAAGACTGTTCAAAATCTAATTCATGGCTCGTGCAATTATTTTAATGCTCCAGATTCCCGTCTTATGCTTTCATGGTCGTTTCCTCTGCAGTTTTTTTCGTTAAAATTTCTTTTTAAGCCATGTTGTTGTGTTGTGCCCTGCGACCGTCCCAAGGCTGAGCCTGTTAATCGTGAAGGTCCTCATGGCTCTGTTTTGTCATGTAGTCTGTCTGTGATTCTAAACGTTGCTGTTCCTTTCGTGGTGAATGTACATGTTTCAGGTATCGTGTGGGACGTCGTCTCTCCCAACAGTGTTACGGCGAATCACAAGAACCTTCACTCCATGATTGTGTGTTGTGTCCTGACGCAACACACTGAGCCTGGCACCGTCAGCGTCATTGGGCGTCAACATTTAATTAATTTCACCAAGCATTCGACTCGTTATCTTGACAGTTGACCAGGCCTTTTTTTTTTTCTTCTTTTTTTTTTTACTGTCAGCCAGTCTCCCTGTACAGTATGACATTTGTGGATGGTCGTTCTTTAAGGAAATAGCATTTTTCTGAGATTCTTCTTTAGAGAGATAAATTAAATCAGTACGTCTCAAAAGATATTCACGTTTTCAGGTTGATTTTTTTTTCTCGCTCACTTTTGCTTTGTTTCTCATCTCTCCTTCGCGTTGCTTTTCAATACAAAATTATTCAGCTACCAGGAAGAACAGCAAGAAAAGCACGACCGAAAGTGCAAGAAACCATTCGTTTTTTGCCTGACATTTTCTGGTCAATGACAAAGGCTTTTTTCAACCCACTCCCTAAAAAAAAAAAGTCACAAATTCTTCGTGACTTCTTACGCCTGGTGGTGGTGCTGTTGTTGTTTGTTGTTGTTGTTGTTGTTGGTGGTGGTGGTGGTGGTGGTGGTGGTGGGTGGGGTTGGTTATAGTAGTGGTGGTGGTGGTGGTGGTGGTGGTGGTGGTGGTGGATAGTAGTGGTGGTGGTGGGGTGGCGGTGGTTGGTGGTGGTGGTGGTGGTGATAGTAGTGGTTGGTTGGTGTTGGGTGGTGGGTTGGGTGGTGTGATAGTATTGGTGTGTGGTGGGTGGTGTTGGTGGTGGTGGTGGTGGTGGTGGTGGTGGTGGTGGCGGCGGGCTGTGTTTGCATATTCATTTACAGCAACACTCAGAATACTGTGATTTGTTGTGTTTGTAATTGCCTGTGTGTTCCAAACATGTTTCACCCCTTTGGGCCTTTT
>JACEEZ010014987.1:17500-24092 GCA_016584305.1 Chionoecetes opilio
CGGGATAGGGTGTGTGGTGTGTGAGGCCCTAGTTTAAGGTTAAGATCGTTCTCTATAAGCTCTAAGCTCTTTCCGGGAGGGTAAAAACTGGAGATCAACAATCCAGTTCGCGTGGACAAGACCATAGGTGAAGGAAGGAATGACACACACACACACACACACACACACACACACATACACACACACACACACACACACACACAGAACACAACACACACACACACACACATACACCCCACCCCCACACACATACACACACACACACACACACACATCACACACACACATACACACACAAAACACACACACGCAAAAACACACACACAGTCACACACAAACATACAAACAACAAACATATTCACAAAACAACAACACACACATCACACACACACACACACTACACACACACACACACACACACACACACACACACACCCCACACACACACACACACACACACACACACACACACACACACATAAAACACACACACACAAACATATTCACACACACACACACACATACACACACACACACACACACACACCCTAACTCACAGCACCTGCCCAACAAAAACATAAATATAATAAAGGCAACAGGCTAGGAGCTGGCTGGCTGAGTGATTACAAATTCTGACACTGTTTTCAAATATACACTCCCGAGACCGGGATTCGAACCCGGGATTCAATTCGGGATTCGGGATTCAATTCGGGATTTGAATTGAAAGTTTAATCAGTACATGCAGGAAAGATTCTGTGTCTCCGAGGCTTGAGGAAAGTTGTTGTAGGAAAGTTGTAGTTGTGACTTGTGAGCAGCGGATAACACAGGTGGGAGTGGGACGACTGACCCACGGCAGAGGAGGAGGAGGAGGAGGAGGAGGGGAGGAGGAGGAGGAGGAGGAGGAGGAGGAGGAATAACAGATACCAAGTGATCCGTCTGTCTACAATGAGGGTATCTGCTGAACTATGTACTACCAGAAGAAAGAAAGAAAGAAAGAGAGAAAGTAAGTAAGATGAAATAGAAAAAGACGAAAAAGTAGAAGAAAACAATACGATAAAAAGAATAGCAGCGAAAAAACCCTAATAAAACAAAGGTAAAAATATACTATAATAAGATAATCAAGAGAGAAATAAAGAGGGAGAAAAAACTAAGAATATACAAATAAACAAACAGACCCCAATAAAATCTACCCTTTTATTCCCAACACAGAAGAATTTTCCCACCCTTCACCTGTTTCTCTAACACCACACAAGGACATCAAGTCAATCCCTTTCCTCCGCGGCGCCGACCTCGATCCCTTCAGGATATTAATAAATAGCCGATGAGGTACTTAAGGGCGGCAGTCTTGCAGGTGTGGGACAGGTGTGGAGTGACAGGTGGGACGGAAACAGGTGATTGGCGGTGTCTAGACAGGTGACAGGTGAGTGGATACGTGTGTATAGGCTGCTGGCTGCTGCTGCTGCTTCTGCTGGTGCTGGTGCTGGTGTGCTGCTGCTGCTGCTGCTTCGGGGGGCTGGTTACCCCCGCGGGCTATGGGTGGCCCGCCTCAATCTTGGAGATCTCAGGGCAGTTGGAACTCTCCTTTCTTGATCTTACTCAGCCGATCGCGCCAAATAAGTGGGGATCGCCGACGTGCTGGCCAAACAGGGTCATGCTGACTGTGGTCTTCAACAGCTGCCTCAGGTGCCAGATCGGGAGGGTCACTGCCATCTTGTCAGCATGGAGACGGGGTGCCTCAACACTTGTCTGACAAGAGGCGCTGGTCGTTGGTGTCCTCTGTGGAGTTGTCTGGACGCCGGTGACGCCTCACGGCGCCTCCTCCTAACCCTCTCCCAGGAGCCACCCTCATCCACCTGAGAGGAGAGGTCAAGGCGCTTCCTCGATGCGCGTCTCGTGCTGCCATGGAGAAGTTGGTATAGAAGACTTTCCTCTCCCGCTGCTGAGCCATGAATGTGTGGCTAGGTGTATGGCTGATGGGTATGGCTATGGGTATGGCTGATGTTGACAGGTGTGTGTGGATGGGTGTAGACAGGTGTGTGTGGATGGGTGTAGACAGGTGTGTGTGGATGGGTGTGGACAGGTGTGTGGATGGGTGTGGACAGGCGTGTGTGGATGGGTGTGGATAGGTGTGTGTGGATGGGTGTGGACAGGTGTGTGTGGATGGGTGTGGACAGGTGTGTGTGGATGGGTGTGGACAGGTGTGTGTGGACAGGTGTGTGAAAGGGTGTGGACAGGTGTTGGGATGTGGCTAAATATGAACAGGTGTAACTGAATACGTGGAAAGGTTTTCTTTTTTATATGTGGATAATGTTGACAGAAGTGATTGGATGATTGAGATGAAGTAATTAGTGCGTATATTATGTACTAAATGAACGGACACAAGTAAACAACTACAGAGAAATACAAACAGGCAAAATTAGATAGATAGATGGATAGATATAGATAGATATATAGATAGATAGGTAAATAAATAGATAGATAAACAAGTAGGAAAAAGGGTAGATTTGATTGGGGTCTGTTTGTTTATATGTATTTTTCTTTTTTTTCTCTCAGACTTGTTTTATATTTATCTTTTGATTATCACATTTTTTGTTTATCTCTACCTTGCTTTTATTAGTTTATTTTTTCTACACAGAAAAACAATGAGGCATATTCCATGTTCACACAAGCATGATAAAAACCCAACACTTACACATAAGAGGATAGCTATTAAACGTACAGCCAAACATGACAAGGTTCTGAAATAAGAGTCAAGGACATGATGTACAGCCCCGCATTACCGTTCCCTGGAGGTCACGCCTGATGCTTTACCCTCGCTTACCCTGATGACACCACCTAACAAACACTTATTAAAGGTGACGATGGTGATGACTCCCCAACACTGACGTCATCGCGCTGATAAAGGTTGTTATATTTGCTTCCCTTTGTACGTTACCTAAACACACACACACACACACGCACGCACGCACGCACGCACGCACGCACGCACGCACGCACGCACGCACGCACGCACGCACGCACGCACGCACGCACGCACGCACGCACGCACGCACGCACGCACGCACGCACGCACGCACGCACGCACGCACGCACGCACGCACGCACACGCGGTGGACCAACTCATTTTATACTATATTTCTATTTCCTTAAAGAGATTTTCAAATGGCGGGAAATTAGTTCAACGCTAAAAATGTGAATCGGAAATGATAATGGTAGTGTTGTTGTTGTTGTTGTTGTTGTTGTTGTGTTGTTGTTGTTGTTGTTATGTTGTTGTTGTTGCGTGTGGTGGTGGTGGTGGTGGTGGTGGTGGTGGTGGTGGTGGGGGTGGGGGTGGGGGTGGGGGTGGTGGTGGTGGTGGTGGTGGTGGTGATGGTGTTGGGGGTGGGGGTGGGGGTGGTGGTGGTGGTGGTGGTGGGGGTGGGGGTCGGGGTGGGGGTGGTGGTGGTGGTGGTGGTGATATCAATAATGATGATCATGATGGCAGTGGTAGTAATAATAATGACAATAATGGTGATAATAGTAATATATAATAATAGCAATAACAATAATAACAATAATAATATAAGTAACAATAATAATAATAGTAATAACAAATAATAATAACAATAATAAATACCATTTTGCCACATAGCTGGCCTTCTCCCGAACAAGTGGAGTAGCAAACAACAACACGCAGAATGCTCGGAAACGTTTAAAACAATGAACAAACAAAAACTTCAACAACACAAAACTAAGACGGGGTTTCAATTTGCTTTAAAAAAAACATTCTTCTTTTCAAATGTTCACATACATAGATACACATCACATTTTTATCATCAGTCATTTTTCATCAAGATTTCTGCACTCTTTCTTAAGGTTTCCACTCTCTATATATCTATCTATCAATGGTCGTGTGTAAGTGTGTGGAAAGGCATAGAGTACAGGCTACACTGATTTAGCCTTACTCACAAACACACGTACATACACTTCAAATACCGATATAATTCTCTCACTTTAGCTGAAAATCTGTCATCACAACAAATTCCATTCCAACTAGGCCAATTAGGTGTCCCAAGCGTGTCCAAGTGTCCTCGAGTGTGCACAGATGTCCCAAGGTGTGCTCATGTGTCCCAAGGTGTGCTGAGTGTCCCCTGACGTGCCCCAGTGTCTACAGGTGTACCAGGTACCCTCGTGATGACCTGCCCATCGGGGAGGCTAAATAATTACATAAGAACATAAGAAAATAAGGAAGCTACAAGAGGCCGCGTGGCCTACACGTGGTAGTTCCTGTCACCTAATACTACCTACATCCACCTTTCATCCCCATCCATAAACCTATCCAGCCCCTCTTTAAAGCTCCCTAGTGACTCCGCACTAACTACCTGTCTACTGAGTCCATTCCATTCATTCAACACCCTATTTGTGAACCAGTTTTACCCTATTTCCTTTCTAAATCTACGCCCTTCCAGCTTGAATCAATTACTTGTTGTTCTACCCTGTTTAAATACCGTAAGAACTTTTCCTACCTCTCCTTTATTAAATCCCTTTATCCACTTAAAAACTGCTATCAGATCGCCCCTTACTCTGCGTCTCTCGAGTGAGTGTAACTTTAATAACTTCAATCTCTTCTCATAACTAAAGTTACGCATCCCTTGTATCATCTTGGTCAACCCTTCTCTGCACTGTTTCAAAACCAAGCCAATCCATCCTGTAATATGGAGACCAAAAAACTAAACCGCAAGTTAGGTGGGGCCCTGACTGAGCCAGAAAAAGCTTTAAAAAAATTCCGCACTTTTACTATTAACATTTTGGTAATGAATCCAAACACTCATTAGCTCTATTTTAGCCTCAATACTTTTTTTTCCCTAGGTCGGTGGTCTGGGCCACCTCACCCCAAAGATTTTTTTTCACCTTCTGATCTTTTTCAGCGATACATTGCGTATGGTGTATCTATTACCGGGGTTTTTTTTACCAACATTTAACGCTGCATTTACAATTAAAATTCCATCTGCCATCACTCCCCACTCATTAAGTTTTTCTAAGTTCCCGCAAATATGTTTTAAATCAGATGGGATCCAAAAAATCCTACCTCCTTAGTATCATCATAAAAATACTGATTCACTGCTAATCCCACTACCCAAGCGTTGAGTAAATAAAAAAATTATTGGCCCCAAAAAACCCTTTGGAACCCCCTTGCCCCACCAGTCCCCTTTTCAGATTTAAAAACCATAATTGTAACCCCTTTTTGCCTTTTCTTAGCCAAGCTCGATTCAACGAAGAACCCTTTCCCCTTTTATTCCATGAGCCCCTTAAACCCTTTTTTAATTCTCCCGGGGTGGTTTTTTTTTTTAAATGCCTACAAAGTCCGATTATTATATCATAATCCTTATCATTCTGCGTCTCAAAAACTTTCCTTTTAAAACTCAAAAAATTTGGTGAGACATGACCTACCCTTGGTGAATCATGTTGTAAATCTTTTGAAAAAAATTTGGTCTGAGTACTAGACCAGGGGTTTTTCCCCTTTAACCCCCGGGGGAAAACGCGCCCCCTTAGGAAAGGTAGGTCCTAGGGGGGCGTGAGCCGGAGAAAAAAAAATGAATGTAAGTATTTAACTTTAGGTCGGGCCTTTCCCTTTTTCGCGAGGTGAGCGAAGCAAGCGGACAGAGAAGAGTGTGGGGGAAAAACCTGCCAAACAAAACTTTTTTCTAACTCAGTAAAAACTTTTATGCAATTTTATTTTTGATATATTTTCCATTATTTTTGTTATTTTGTCATTAAAATTATCGTCCTTTTCCCTTATGTATCAACATTAATTTTTTGTATTGTCTTATTATATTATACTTTATAATTTTTTTTAAAAAATAATTTTTCCCCAACACATGGCCCAAAGCGAGCATCCTCGTTGGACACCTATTTCACCCCGAAATTCATTTTTTGGGATTTAAAAAATTTTTGGGGAACTGTCATATAGGCTTGTAAAAATGTTTACTCCCGAAGGGGGGCAAGGTCTAGATGCATTTTGGGCTTGAAAATTTTTACTCACAAGGGCCCCCCAAGGTCAAAAGATTTCATATGGGGCTTGTAAAATTTTCTCCCGATGGGGGCGGTCTAGAGTGCTATAGGTTGTAAAATGTTTACATCCCAATGGGGGCAAGGTCTAAGTGCATTTGGCTTGAAAATGTTTATCCCGAATGGGGGGGCCGAAATAGCTTTTTTTCTTCCACATTTTAGGTAGTCTTTTCATTATTTTTAAATTTTTTAAAATTTTGGGACATCAATTTTAAGGGTATTGTTTTTTTTTAGTTTTTAATTATTTTTAAAATAAGGTGGGGCGTTATCTTTTTTTTTATAAATCTTGCTGGCTTTCTGTTCCCCGTGGGGTGGCCTAATAATGAAGGTTTAATACAAGGGGAATTAAAAAAAGGTTTAAAAAACTTTATTTTTGAAAACAATAAAAGGGTTTTAAAAAACACCCTTTAAAATTTTTTTTCGATTCAGGTTTTTTTTAAAATTTGGTTTAACAAAGGGAAAGGGGGGGTTTAAAAAGGACAAATAAGGAGGGGGGCAAGGCCCAAAATGAAGGGGCTGGAAAAGGCCCCACAAGGGAAAAATG
>JACEEZ010014989.1:2500-17500 GCA_016584305.1 Chionoecetes opilio
ACATGGAAACAAGGTGTACGTTTGGCAAATACAGTGACACAATCTTCATTCCTTGGACAGAGAGACAACTGCAAAGCAGCACTCGAATTGACATTGTATGGGACAGATACTATCCAGACAGTTTGAAGTCAACAACCCGTAAGAAACGAGGGAAGGGGGTACGAAGGAAAGTGTCTCGCATTGCCAGCCTTCCCGCGTCCTTTGTTGGATTCTTGCAGGACGACACAAACAAAGTGGAACTTTTTGCCCTGCTCTCAGAAGAAGTAGCCAACCATGTCTACCCACCTGAAAAATGGGTATACATTACATCCGGAGAGAGAGTTCTGTCCAATCAACCTGGATGTACTAATTGTACTATGGACATGAGTGACCATGAGGAGGCAGACAGCAGGATTTCTCTGCATGTGTACGATACCCTGAGGAAAGGTGCAACATCCATTCTTGTCAGAAATGTTGATACGGACGTGGTTGTGATCCTTGTAGGAGTTTTCTACTGTCTTGTCAATCGGTATCCTGACTTGGATCTGTGGGTTGGATTTGGTGCAGGGAGGCACTTTCGGTACTACCACATTAGCTCTGTCTGCCTGGAACTTGGTAAAGACAAATGTAAAGCACTGCCCTTCTTCCATACCTTTACTGGATGTGATGTGATATCCCAGTTTAATGGTAAAGGGAAGAAATCAGCCTGGATCACCTGGAAATCACTCCCAACTGTGACAGATGGGTTTACCGCAGCATCATCCTCAGCATTCGTTCCTCAAGACACATCATCTCCGGTATTCAGTGTAATTGAGCAGTTTACTTGTGCCATGTACGACAGCACGACTCAACACAGCAAGGTTAACGACCTTCGGCAAGAGCTCTTTCCTAACAGGGTGAAACTGATGGCAAAGGGTACCACCAACACAGAATGCACTGCTCCAAAAATGTCAACCGATGTGTGTACCAGGCCAGTATCTGGACAGAAAGTCTGAAAAACCCGTCATTGCTGCCCCTAGCCAGTGGTTTGGTTGGTCCAAGTCAGCACTGGGTGGCATCCCATCTGGACCCACGCTTCCAGCTGCTGCTGTGGCTTGTAGAGAACTCATTTAAAATGTGGCTGCAAGGCGGGTTCCCATGTGTGCTAGGAATTGTAAATGCGAAAATGCTGGTCTGGCGTTTTACAGCACTATGTCAATGCCGTGGTGACTGTTTAACCATGACGTGCCGTCCTCATCTAGGTGAGTGCAGTTATGCATGTAGTGCTTTATAGAGGTAGTCCATGTAGACAACTCTTTAATGTTAGATATGACTCCCTCAAGTCCATTAACGGTAATTTAGGCAATGACAGCACGTTTTTATGTTGAAAATTATTTGGAAAGGCTTTAAAAACAGCAAATTTTCGAAGTTTGACCTTTAACCTTGACCTGACCTTGACCTTGACCCTTTTATATGACTCCCTCAAGTCCATTAACGGAATTTTTTGGTAATGAACAGCACGTTTTTTTATGTTGAAATTATTTTGAAAATGGCTTTAAAGACGGCAATTAGCGAAGTTTGACCTTTAACCTTGACCTGACCTTGACCTTGACCTTTAAAATTGGATACCCCCCTCCAAAAAGTTTTGCTTTGGCCCAAAGTATATGTGTGCCAAATTTGGTGCTTTGGGCCAGCAGGTAACGATCATTGCCATAAGCCACCACACTATCACAAGTTTGGGGAGGATCCACTCATACAGCTCTCCTAAACAGGATTGAGTCAAAAGCTTTTCGTCTGATCAACTCCCTTCCTCTGACTGACTGTCTTCAATCTTTAAATCACCGCCGCAATGTTGCTTCTCTTGCTATCTTCTACCGTTATTTTCTGAACTTGCTAACTGCATGCCTCCCCCCGTCCCGCGGTCTCGCTGCACAAGACTTTCTACTCATTCTCATCCCTATTCTGTCCATCTTCCTAATGCAAGAGTTAATCAGTATATTTACTCGTTCATCCCTTTCACTGGAACTCTCTTCCTGTTTCTATTTTTTCACCTTCCTACGACTTAAATATTTTCAAGAGAAGAGTAACAAGACACCTCCCGAACTAAATTGGCCCACCCCCCTTTTTTTTATTATCTTACTGTCTTCTTTATAGGGCCTGGCAACTAAGCGGGCTTTGTGTAACTTCTTTTTGTTGTGACCTTGGCCAGTCCTTTGTGATGTAAAAGAATAAGAGACGGATGGACGGGCAGACGTACATTCGGTGAATAATTTAGTAAGATGTTAAAATTCATACTTTATAGAAAATTGTATAAAACTAGCGTGTTCAATCCGTTAAATTCTTGTCGCCGCAGTTACTTGTGAGTTACTTGAAAAAAAACTAGCAGTGTAAGGTGGAAGCTGTTACATAAGTAGCCACGAGGGACAGACGTGTGTTGTGCAGCACATAAAGATCCAGCATATAATTCAAAATACAGTAGTAGTATATATTATAATGATGAACCTCTACTACTCATTTTTACATCTTGTATTCACCGCAATATGACCGATGTAAATATTTTGACTTTTCAAAGCCTCACCTGTCGGTACCAAGCGGAACAGGATACGATACGTTCAGTTCCCGGAAACTATAATATATCACCAAAATGCCATAAAATCAGTCGCATGTGAACACGTCCCCAACTTTTCACAGGATATAATTATATTTGATAGGGGAGGCGGTAGCAGAGTGGTTAGCGTCTTCAAGTGGCGTTCTCGGTGGTTCAAGTTCGATCCCTGATGAGAACCAAAATCCACTTAAAATATTTTTGCACCGTCGAGTGGCTTGTTGAAATTATTGCCCATCGACTGATGGACGACAACAAACTGTTGAAATTATAATATTAATTAACGTGAACTCACCTTGCTATTAACCCAAAATCTACCTAAGCTGCACTGATACCCTATTTAGACGCTAACTAAGGTATACTCAGCAGTGGCAGATGGGTTGATGTTATGAAGGCTTGATCATTATCTTGAGGGAGTATTGGTGAGACGCTGTGGTACACAGAATGGCAGAGTGGTTTGGCTGTGGCAACGAAATGACGGCGCGGAGTGATAGCCCGGGCGGAGTTGCCAAGGATAACTTTCCAAGTTACCTGGTGCGGCTCGTATCTTGTGATGTTTTTACCACTTTGTCCAGCTTTTAACCGATTGATGGGTTTACAGTTTACTCATATTAATAGAGGTTGACAAACACCTTAGTGTACAATCAAAGACTGACTACAACTTCATAGTGTAGCTGCTAACTCGTGACTAATGTCTTGACTACAACTCCTTCTCAAGACAGCTGGAGCTTACACGTGGAACGTTCCAATAATTTACTCCTATACGTGGAACTTTCCTCACAATTCTTATATTATGTTAATCCTTTGATTAATTGTGGTATTATAGGTGAATATCACCAAATTTATATTACTATATCTAAATACATCTTAATTTATACCCAAATCTATAATAATATATACATAGGTGGAATTTGTATTCGTATCCCGCCTTCCATCTGGTAGGCGCCAAATTTCATCATTCAAATTAATAGCTTTCTCATAATTAGAGAGCGGTTTTAGTTGATAATTTCCACAACTAGGGGCCGGCGAAAAATGAAGGGCTGCTTCAGGTAATTTGACCCCCTTTAATGAGGTTTCTCCAAGTGGTTTTACACTTTAAAGCAGCTTGCCTCCGAGGTCGGCAATCCCTTAAGTTGGCCTGCCAAGACGCAGATTTAGAGTCTTCATTTATCTCTTCAGCTAACTCTAGGGGGGATCAAATTATTTACCGTCCGCACACATCGTTGTCCCCTCACTAGTAATTCCACAGACCTCACAATCCCCTTTCCATCATTATGCAATTTTGCAATTTTTCCTAGAGGCCATTGCGAACGAGGCATATCTCCCCTAAGGATTACTATATCTCCTACTTTGATTGGACTTTGATTTTCTGGCGGTTGAGCCCCATAAAACTTTTCCCTTAGACTCAGTAAATAATCTGCACTCCAATGATCCCATGATCTTAAAATTTTACTTAAGGTATGATAACCTTCCCGGAGATGTTGAGCCTGGTCTTTTATTGTAGGATCTTGTATATCTTCCCTTGTATCTATTAAAGGAAAGGGTTCCAGTCTTCTCCCATAAATTAAATGTGAGGGAGTAAGAGCTTCTATTTTTACTGATGAATCACCTAAGTAGGTTAAGGGTCGGTTATTGATACGGGTCTCAATCTCAGTCACTATGGTTTTCAAGTCTTCTAGACCTATCTTTGTCTTGTGGAGAGTTTTCCTAAGACAAGACTTTACAATGCCAATCATTCTCTCTGTGAAACCATTTTGCCAAGGAGCTCTAGGAGTAGTAAAGGTCCATGAGCATTTCCTTAACTCTAGAGATTTTTGTACTGATGGATGATTTAATATTTCTAACAATATGGGGGAGGCTCCTACGAGGTTAGTAGCATTATAACTAATCAATCGCCGAGGACACGACCGCAGAGCCACAAACCGCCGGAACACTTGAATAAATGTTTCGGCACTTAAATCATCAGCTATTTCTAAATGAACAGCCCTTGTAGAGGTGCAAGTAAATAAGCAAACATATACTTTCTTGGGGGGAGTATTATCTCCTGTAATTATTATTGCCCCAGTATAGTCGACACCAGCTACCTCAAATGGTTTTAATGATTGTACTCGATCCATGGGGAGTTGAGGGGGCCCAGGATGGGTGATCAGTCTTCCCTCATATCTCTTGCATTTGATACAAGATTTGAGGTGGTATTTAACTGCCTGTCTACCCTGCGGTATCCAAAATTCCCTCCTGAGATAGGCTAATGTGTCAGCCATTCCGCCATGTAACGAGTTCCCATGAGATTCATCCACTATTAATTTAGTAGGATGATGACGTTTGGGAATTAGCATGGGATTGCAGGTTTTATCGGGAAGATCAGCATTCCAAATTCTTCCTCGACACCTAATGAAGCCCTCATTATCTAGGTACAGACCTAATGATTTGATAAGTTTGTTCCTACGGGGGCGGGCCGAGGCTAAGATCTGATATTCCTCAGGAAATTCCTGTTTGTGTATTGTTCTAACCCAAAACTTCAAAGGATCAGAACTATCCCACTTTATGAATTTGAAGACCAATTTAGTAGTCTTTAATAGTTTGCTTAATAAGGAAAACCTTTTTATATCCATAACAGGATCTGGGATCAATATATGTTCCATAATTATATCTTCTGATATGTCTGACTTACTATAGACCTTTTGATTAGGCCATTCATTATTATTTTTCAGCCAGGTAGGACCTTTAAACCATAATCCTGTATTTAAATTGAGAACAGTTGTTCCTCAGGACAAAATATCAGCTGGGTTTTCCTTGGTAGCAACATGATTATAGTGAAATGTGGAACCTAAATCATTTATTTTACCAACACGATTCCTGACATAAGGGATTTTTGTGTTATTTTTCACTAACCAGTGTAGGCAAATTTCACTATCGGTCCTCATATATACTTCACTAATTTGTAATAAATTGCTTAGATATTGAGCGAATTTAGTGCCTAATTCTAATGCAGTCAACTCCATTTGAGGCAATGTTCTAGGCTTAATTGAGGCAACCCGAGCCTTAGACATAATTCATTTACATTCCTCTCCTGCTTTAAGATAAGCTAATGCACCGTATGCACTTTTTGAAGCATCACAAAATATGTGTAGTTGCTGGGGTTGTCGCCCATCAGCATTTATTTTCCTACTTATGTGAACTTCATTTATCTTTTTGAACTCAGATTTTTTAGTCCCATTCTGTTGTATATTTTTCCCCTCTGGGGGGTATCCCAACGAGGTGTTCTCCCCAGGCCTTTTGTATTAGACATTTACCCCTTATAGTTATTGGGCTCACTATGCCCAAGGGGTCAAATACTTGGCTGACCTGACTTATGAGTGTTCTCTTTGTTAGGACCACATCAGAAAAATCTGGACACTTTAATTTTTTACATTCCACCATAATCCTAACACTGATTGGATCTCTGGTGGCGTATAATTAAGGAAATCCTTCCTGAGTATCCCTTCTAGTCTTGGAGAATTAGTATTCCAACTCTGTAAGGGGGGGCTGGCCTTCCTGCACTTTATTAGCCAGTTATAAATTTG
The DNA here is from genome assembly GCA_016584305.1 of Chionoecetes opilio. Classification (NCBI taxonomy): domain Eukaryota; kingdom Metazoa; phylum Arthropoda; class Malacostraca; order Decapoda; family Majidae; genus Chionoecetes; species Chionoecetes opilio. The sequence goes on from JACEEZ010014989.1 coordinate 8,627, forward strand.
TATTTGTTCTTCCTCAGCATTTATTGTCCCCTGCAAATTATCCAATAGAAGTTCTTCCCAATTCTGGGCTATCAGAAACCCCTTAAAGTGGTACTGTAATGTTTATTTAATAGAAAGGGGCTTGAACAAGAAAACCCAAAAAGAACTGACTTAACCTATATGTGGGTAGGGGGCTATCTTCCTGAGATATATTTTCAGGCCCTAGGAATTTTTTGAAATTTCTATCTTCTTCCCTCAGACCTAATCTTAGGAAAGCCTTAGAGATGTCAGCCACATCGGCGAATTTATCTGTTCTGAATTTTACTAGGACATCTAGATTAGACAAGAGATTCGGTCCTGTCTGCAGGCAGTCATTTAAACTAGCATCTTGTTTAGTTTTGAAACTACAATTGAAAACTATTCTGATGGGGGTGGTTGATGAATTTTTGGCCACTGCATGGTGGGGTAAATACTGTCCTATATTATGATTTACTGCTCCTTCAAGTTTTTCGATAAAATCATCCATTAATTGTTCTTGAATGATCTTATCATAGCACTCCAATTTAGACAGATTTTTCTTCAGTTTTCTTATTGAACTATTTAAGAGGCTCTTAACTATGTAATAATTGGAAGGTAACACAGGGGCATTTATTTGCCAAGGTAGACCTACTTCATATTTACCATTAACATAATTGACAGTGTGATCATAGTGATCTAGAGTATTTTGATCCTCTTCAGGTAACTGTTCGGGTATGATACCGATAGTTTCTAGATCCCATAATTTGTGCACGGGGATATCCCCTTCTTCCAATAACTCATTGATTTGAGTGGGTACTAATGGAGTCCCTATTCCAGCAACCAAGAGGGATTGTGTATGACTAGGAATGCATTCCTCTTGTTTTGGCTGGTGAGTGGTTTGTGGGATAGGTCCCATTATAACATCACCACCGGCACTGGTGAACATGGAAATGGTATGTCTTTTGATGACCTTACTTAGGAATCACCCAAAATAATCAGCGCCTATTATTATTAATTGGTATGGACCATCAACATCTTCAAAGGTATTTCTAACTAGTCTAACATCTTTCTGTTTCAAAGTTTCAGGTGTAGATTTAAGTCCTTTACAGTTAAATTTATACCGATGTCATTAACTAGAGCAGCTACCCTACATTTATAATTTCCCAATTGGACTAGTGGTCGAACAATGTCAAAACTTTGAGCTTCTTTATTGGCCAGAAAGCCCGAAATGGCTAAGTTCACCTTGCTAATTATAGGTAGTTGTAATAGATCAACTATCTCTCCACTAATAAATGATCTTTGTGCACCACTGTCAAACATTGTTTTAACAATGGCGGAATTACAATTATGGCTCACCTTCAACTCTGCCGTAGGGACAGCGGATGAACTACTCATACTACTTACCGTCATTTTAACAACCGTAGGGTCTGTTCTCCCATCACCATTAGGACATAAGGCTATGTGATGAATGGATTTTCTACACTTCTTACAAGTACCCAGACTAATAGGACAGGCTTGTATTGCATATTTACCACTAAGGCAGGTTAGGCAGTTTCCCAGGTCCATTAACCTTTTGAGCCTAGTGGAATAATCTGGTTATATATTACAAGTGGAGAGTGGATGTTCTTCCTCGCAGAAAGCACATTTTTTTCTGACTTCACTTGTAATAACCCTATATTTAGGAATGGCACCTGTTCTTTGAGTAGGTCTTGGTGATGGCTTACCGGCTGGTCTAGCTTGAAACTTATCTACCGGTTTTCTTCCCGAAAACTTTACATTTGTGCCTAGAGCGACTGTAGGCAGTGGTGACCCAGGGCTCGGATGGTAGGCTCTGGAGGTTCACTTGAGGGCTGTGATGGTTGATCCTCGCCCGTGGTGGCGCAGTCAGGTTCTTATAGTGACGCCTGTGATTAGAGGCTCATGCCGCCCCCCTGTGTCCTCCGATGCACTCGCAATCGGAGGTAGAGTTGATGGGCAGGGCATGTGGGTGTTCTTAGGCCACTCGACGGTGCAGAAAGGTTTTGGTTTTCTTCGGGGATCGAACTCGGGTCACCGAGAACGCCAGTCGGAGACGCTAACCACTCCGCTACCGCCTCCCCAAGGATTACAAGTCTTCACTTCTAGGCTTAGGATTTGATGGAGCATCCATCAGACATGAGTGGAGGAATCAATGGTGTTCAGAAACGCTTTCGTGATAAAGCCCATTCTGCCTATTATGTACACTGCTACGGACACAGGATCAACTTGGTTTTGATCAATGTTGCAAAGTATGTGCCTCAAGCAGCTGAGTTATTTCAGTCTGCTTGAAGAACTTTATATATTCGCTAGTAAATATGTAGTTCACGAGTAGTTCCTTTCTATACAGCATGCAATGTTGCCTGAAGAACAAGTACTAAAACTGCAACATCTCAGTGACACATGGTCGTGGTGTCGTGCCACCTAGCGTGAAAACGTTTTGCTGCGTCTGGAATGCATATTAAGACTCCTGGAGGAGACTTCTGCAGATGACACTGGATCTCGAGCTGTATCCGCTCGAGGTATACTTGCGCAGATAGACGCAGAATTTTTTTAATTACTGCATTTTTTCTCGAAATTCTAGGAAAAATTCATAAAGTATCACAGCAGCTACAGGACAAACAAGCAGACCTAGGAAAAGTAGTCAAGCTCATTTCATCACTCAGCGAAGATTTAGCTGATATGCGAAACTCCAACTTGATCAAGCTGTACTCTGAGAAGGTAAGTGAACTCTGTAAGAAATGCTGAATTTCACCATTAATGACTAGTAATCGGAGAAGAGAACCTCGACAACTTGAAAAATTCATCGTGTAGGAAATATCCAGTCAAAGATCGGACTTATGTCACGTGCAGCACATCAGCATCTTGTATAAAGTGATAGACTGTTTGATTAGCGAATTTGACCGTCGTTTTTTCCAAAGACTCGTGTGCGGTTTTCTGTGGTATATCAGCTCTCTGTCCTGGAGGACAGACATACTTGTCTGAAGAAAATTTGATGGCATTTGTAGTTGCATATTCAGTCAATCAAAGTGATTTAAAACATGATCTCTCTCTCTCTCTCTCTCTCTCTCTCTCTCTCTCCTCTCTCTCTCTCTCTCCTCTCTCTCTCCTCCTCTCTCTCTCTCTCTCTCTCTCCTCTCGCTCTCTCTCCTCTCTCGCTCTCCCTCCTCTCTCGCTCTCGCTCGCTCTCGCTCTCGCTCGCTCTCGCTCTCGCTCGCTCTCGCTCTCGCTCGCTCTCGCTCTCGCTCGCTCTCGCTCTCGCTCGCTCTCGCTCTCGCTCGCTCTCGCTCTCGCTCGCTCTCGCTCTCGCTCGCTCTCGCTCTCGCTCGCTCTCGCTCTCGCTCGCTCTCGCTCTCGCTCGCTCTCGCTCTCCTCGCTCGCTCTCGCTCTCGCTCTCTCTCTCCTCTCGCTCTCTCCTCTCTCTCCTCTCTCTCTCTCTCTCTCTCCTCTCTCTCTCTCTCTCTCTCTCCTCTCTCTCTCTCTCTCTCTCTCTTCTCTCTCTCTCTCTCTCTCTCTCTCTCTCTCTCTCTCTCTCTCTCTCTCTCTCTCTCTCTCTCTCTCTCTCTCTCTCTCTCTCTCTCTCTCTCTCTCCTCTCTCCCCTCTCTCTCTCATATATATATATATATATATATAATATATATATATATATATATATATATATATATATATTATTTATATTTATATTTATATTTATATTTATATATATATATATATATATATATATATATATATATATTATATATATATATATATATATATATTATATTAATAAAAGCGCAAGTGTGTGTGTGTGTATGTCTGTGGGTTGTGGAAAAAAGTGGGTTGCGAGAATTGAGGAAGCCTTGATGTAGGGTGATGGGTAATGGGTGAGTGAATGGGTGGGGTGATGGGTAATGGGTGTGGGGTGATGGGTGAGTGAATGGGGGGGGGTGATGGGTGATGGGTGAGGGAATAGATGGGGGGTGATGGGTAATGGGTGAGTGAATGGGTGTGTGGTGATAGGTAATGGGTGAGTGAATGGGTGGGGGGTGATGGGTAATAGGTGAGTGAATGGGTGGGGGGTGATGGGTAATGGGTGAGTGAATAGGTTGGGGGTGATATGAATGGGTTGGCGTTAATACATACATTTCTACATCCATGATTTCAGGAAAGTTAGAAGGGGCTATCTGGAGAGTCTGTGTTTGGTGGGCCTTCGGCCCACCAAACATAGGTGGTGGGCCAAGGGCCCACCAATAGCCCTCCGCAGGAGCTAGCCAAAAAGTCCGCCCGGAGGGCGGCTTTGCGGCTAGTATATTAATAAAAGCGAAAGTGTGTGTGTATGTCTGTATGTGTGTGTGTGTGTGTGGTATAGGTTCCACCCCCCGTGGCGGAATCCCATCATATACCACATTTTTGGAACCAGGTTGACCAGGGGAAGGTATTAAGCCCACTTATGAGATGATCCGATCCCTTTTTTTTTTTCTTTTTTTTTAGCAGCCTATTAGCGATAATTGTGAAAAAAAGTGGGTTGCGAGAATTGAGGAAGCCTTGATGTAGGGTGATGGGTAATGGGTGAGTGAATGGGTGGGGTGATGGGTAATGGGTGTGGGGTGATGGGTGAGTGAATGGGTGGGGGATGATGGGTGATGGGTGAGGGAATAGATGGGGGGTGATGGGTAATGGGTAAGTGAATGGGTGTGTGGTGATGGGTAATGGGTGAGTGAATGTGTGGGGGGTGATGGGTAATGGGTGAGTGAATGGGTGGGGGGTGATGGGTAATGGGTGAGTGAATGGGTTGGGGGTGATGTGAATGGGTTGGCGTTAATGCATACATTTCTACATCCATGATATCAGGAAAGTTAGAAGGGGCTATCTGGAGAGTCTGGGTTTGGTGGGCCGAAGGCCCACCAAACACAGGTGGTGGGCCGAAGGCCCACCAATAGCCCTCCGCAGGAGCTAGCCAAAAAGTCCGCCCGGAGGGTGGCTTTGCGGCTAGTATATATATATATAGTGAAAAAATTACTCATGAAAGAACCTGAGCAGCCTATATCAATCGCACAATAATTTTATTCCTGTCATGTATATGTCCTTACAAGGCTGCGTTTGACTGTTTGCACAAGTGATTGTTGATAGCCGTAACTCTTCCTGTTACCAGCACTTCATGTGAGAGAAGCTTTTCAAAAATAGAAAAAGTAAAAAAAATCAGAAATTCTATGACAAGTGACAAACTGAGTATCATTGCACTATTGTATTGAAAGTTTACGCTGAGGGAATTGATTTAGATTGCTTTGTTGATGAATTTGACAGTCGGTATGATAATCGTAGGATTAAACTGCACGAAATATATTGCTGCCGAATGAAAACCGGATCATCCCCATTGTGTCTAATGTAGCATTTGCATGCCCATGTCTGAATACCATAGCTATCCGTCTACAGTATATTCACCTTATGAGATTATAGTACATTTCTGTGATGTACATTGTAAAAAAAACTGCCATATTTTTTGCATCATAATTGTTCGGTACGTTTGGTTTTACGATTATTGGTCAATACGTTTTCTTTGAATTCTTTTGTACCTGAGAGCACAAATTTTCAAATTTCCAGCTAAGATTATGATACTCAATAGCAGAGAAATGGATCTGAGACTCTCACATGAACTTTCGTTCAATTCTTCGCCAATTTTCTTTTGAAAATGCCTTTTTTTTTTTTTTTTGCTGACTGAATAAAACTTAAATAGTCTAACATATCCCTCCATAGGCCTCAGATTGACCCTGGAAAGTGCTAGACTTTCTAAAATGTATTTGGTGCTCACAGCGCCACCCCTCCAATTACAGACCCTCCAAACTTTGGTTTTGCCCGAACATTTACCTTGGCCCCAAGCTGCCCTCCACCCCACACACAGTTTTTTTTGTGCTAGAAACGCCACTGATAATAAATTGGTCAGTACCTTTAAACAGTATGTGTCCAAGACCGCCAGCGTCCCCTCCCTCCTCCACACGGCCATTCCTTAGCCCTCCCTCATATATTATCAACCCACCAACACGTAAGTGGACATGGATGGACCATTAACTGGATTATCCAGCCTAAAACGTAATTTATACTTCGCATAATTCAGCCGGAGACAATGAAGACTCGGGTATTTATCTTATTTTTATTCACCAAATAAAAAAAATTGAAATTAGGGTGACGGAGGGTGAAGAAGAGAGGGATGTAAGGAAGAGGAGAGGCACAAAAGGGGAATGGTGCTAATGGTATTAAAAGGATAAAGGAAAAGGGACGGTAAACATAATGCACTGTGGGGTTTACTTTGTGGGGTTTACTGTGGGGTTGTTATTTCATCTTTTCCCAAAGAAATTTTCAGGGGGGAGGTAAGGGCACAGCAAATTGGGCTATAATTTCCCCTTTTTACACCCTTTAAATAATATATATTTATATTATTATTAAATATTATAAAATTATATATATAATATATATAAAATTATTATATTATTTTAAAATTTTAAAAATATATTATAATTAAAATTTTTTTTTTATTATCTTTCTACTCTTTTCTATTTAATAACTTTTGACATTACTGTCAAACCTTTTATTTTTTTCCTTTTTCTTATTTATGTATTATTTTCCCTTTTTATCCGATATACTTTCAACCCAGTTTAAACTTTCTGCTCCCCCCCTCCCCATTCATCCTCTTTTCTTTGCTTCAAATTTTCTGACCCCTTTTTAATTTGCGCTTTTCCTCCCCGTTCGCTTTCTCTTCCATTTTCTTTCTCTCTTCTGGCCCCCTTCCCTTTTTCTCCAAACCCTTTTTTTTTCTTACATTGAATTTTCCTTTGTCCCCCCGCTACCTTCCAAACAGCTTTACCTGCTCATCCCAAATACTCGTTCCTCATTCTAACTATCCTCCGAAAAATATTGTTTCGTACATGCTCTTTTCATCTGCCTCCTGCTTCCCTTTTTATTTTAAACCCACGGCCTCGCAATATCCATTAATTTTTACCTCTTTTTCCTGCTTTTTTTTGTACCCTTATCCTCCAAAAGGCCCTCAATTGCTTTTTTTTCCAGTAAAAAACTTTGATCTTCTAAATTCATGTCATCCTTTTGCTCGCGACAAAGATCAAATTGATGCAAGTATTTTCAGCAAATGGGTCTACCCTCTTTCTTTTTAACAGGTCCTTCCATTTGATGTGTTTTGTATTGTTGTTTGTTGTGTGTGTGTGGGTGTGTGTGTTGTTTTGTTCATTCTTCACCCCAGGGTCTTGTCCACCCAGCTGGACCCCGCGACGCCATTTTCCCCTCCCGGTGGCTTTGGTCTTATACCGTTTAAGGGTATGCGGGCCCCTTACCCCACCCCACCCCCTTTTCCCTTTCTAAAGGTGGTCTAACCGCCCGAATTTGTCGGGAAAAAAAAAATCCCCGAAGCGAGTCCCCCGGCCCCTCATTTCCACTAAACCCTCCGCGCCCAAAATATTTAGTTTCTCTTTGATTTTACCCCACGGTATTTTTTTCGGGGAAAAACCGGTATAGATCACCATACGCATTTTTTTCTAAAAAATGGGTGAAAATTGGGGAGTGAAGTGCTCAGCCTCCGACATGGGAAAAAATGTATTGAAGCTAGAATAGACCCAATGGGGTTTGGATTCATTCCAAAAAAGTGTTAAAAAGTAGAAGTGTGATTTATTCAAAAGCTTTATTTGGCTCTAAGTCTATCAGACTTCCCTTGCTATGCTGTTCATTTTGGTCTCCATATTCAGGATGGTATCCTTTGTAATCAGTGCAGAGAAGGGATGCCCAAAATGATTCATAGATGCGAAACCCTTAGTTTGAAAGATATTGGCTATTAATTTGCACTCATCAAAAGCTAGAGAAAGGGCGATAGCAAATTTTTTAAACCCCGGGGAACGGGGGAGCAAAGATTTTTTTAGTACCCCATGGGGGGGATGTGAGTAAAACAGTGACCTTAAAAATTCATAAAAATCACATCATTCCCGGTAGAAAAGATCCGCACCCCGGCAATATATTTTTTTAAACCCCAAACGAGGGGGTTTTGTGGGGGGTTTTTGGTCGGAAGTTGAAATTCTGGCGGAATGGCCCAAACCGTGGCAAAGACTGTGGGGGATGCCATCCTTGGAAATTTTTTCCAAAAGACTTTGAGGGGATTATTCAGTATTTCCCAGTAGTTTACTCAAGGACCGTTGTACGTACCTTGATTAACTGCTGGAGAAATACTTGAATAAACCCTCCCCAAAAACCCAAAATAACAAAAATATCCCCGCCATACCTAAACCCAAGTCTTGGGAAAAAAACCCAGGGGTGTATATTTGGTACGGGGAGTTAGGGAATGGTGGTTGTGTTACGAGGGCTGACATAAGGCGTATACTTTTACACAGTTTTTAGACTTCTACTAAAGTTGCGGGGGTTTTTGTATGCAATTGAAAATTCGCTTCCCGGGAAGGGTTGCCGCATCGCTCAGCGAGCCTTTGAAGGCTTGCCGCATCCCCCTCGCAAGCCTTTCGGAAGGGTTGCCGCACCCACGGGGTTTAAAGGGGTAAAAGGATTTAGGAAAAAAATTTTTTACCTAAAACCCGGGAAAAAAGAATAACTGTTCAAACTGGAAAAGCGTAGCTTTAAAAGAAATAGGGAAAAAAAAGTTTTACAATATGGTTAAAAGTTGGAAAGGACTCAGTAGACAGTAAAATGCCCAATCATTTGGGGCTTTGAAAGGGGCGATAATTTTTATGGATGAAATCGGATGAAAATGGATTTGTAAAAGTTAAGTAACTGAACTACCTCTGAAGTCTCGCGGGCCCTTTGCTTCCCTTTTTTTCTTTTTCTTTTATGTTTTTGGGTTTTTAATATCGGATTAATCCAGCCGGCTTTCCCTA
>JACEEZ010014989.1:22500-67500 GCA_016584305.1 Chionoecetes opilio
ATGTTTATCATCAGAATAAAAAAATTCATTGATTTGAGAAACCTATCACACTCTAATGCGATGTTGATCATAACAGGTATTTCTTCAAGAACAGTTAAAATCATGTAGGTTTCCAAATGCAATTGTTATAATTTTTACTGTTTGCCACCGAATACTCTGCAGAAGCATGGAAAGAATAATTTCCTTTTATATTAAGTGAACATATACACAATAATTAATGACATTTTTGCCATCCGAAAAATCGCATCTTTTTAGTGCCGACTTTCATACATTCTTTATATCTTGGAACTTAATAATACAGTATAATTAGCATGTAATTAACACATGGGCAACGTGGGCTGGAAGAGTAGCAGCATAATTATATAGATGATAACACTCTGTTATTGTGAGATATGTAAGGCACCTGCGCGTATACATATCATTCATTCACTATCCACAAAGCTGTCTTCAGACGCCATTGCATTTGTACACCCAACCCCTCTGCATTATCCACATGCAGCTGAACAATCCAGGCCATGCTTTCTGCAGGAGCAGCATTGAGTGTCACAATTACCTTTACAGTTACAGCGCACAATTTGTAGCAGTGATTCTGGAGCAGCTGCCAAGTCTGTTGTTTTGGGTTCAAGTCGGCCCCGATTAAGAACCCATCCCCACTCCTCTGTATTTAAAGTGGTAGATTAAGAACCCATCCACTCCTGGCACTGGAAATACGTACGTGCACTGTGGTAACGGGCAGCTGCAGCTGTTGGAGGAAGGGTATGTACTTGAAGAGAACAGCTGCCTCTCATCGCTTTCTTACAAAACAGTCTGTAACGTAGAGTCCAATCCCTTGGCTGTGTCACCACCATACAGACGACTCACTAATTTATCACCAGCAGCTGCGACTTCTGTCATGGAGGATCGTCTAATGAAAACGTTTTTATGTTCTTTCATGTCACTCTCACTTCTCACTTTCCGAAAAGCCGATTTTTTTTCCAATGCCAAACATACGGGAGATTGTATCACAGCCAACATAATATTATTATGATTGTATTATGATTAAATACATACAATCACATTATGATTGTATCATAGCATGTATCACTGGCAACAAATCGCAGGTATCTGGGCAAAGTTTCCTCTTTACCAAGTTGATGTCCCATATTCTCTTCTTCTTTGATATTTTTCGTCCTTCTGACCTGAAGAGCAGTGGAAATGCCGTCTGGTTCGGCTGCATGCATGCACCAGGAAATTGGTGTCCTCTCCAATGAGTGTAGTAATGACACTTGGATGCCGGAGTGATAGCCGGCATTGGAGTGTCAAGATCATCTTTCTTTTGTCTTGCATCTGTGGCTTCTTTGTATTGTTCACAAGTTGCGTAACTTGTTTCCATGAACTCTTGCATGGCCATATTGACATCGGCACATGAAGGCACGGACAGCAGCCACTGGGTACGTTGTGCTTCAGACATTCCACGACCACGCGTTAATCCACCACTAGTCTTTATACTTCTCGTCAGTACGTACTTGTTATATAACCAAATCAGATGAAAGTCCTCCCCAAAAACGATCGCTACGTCGTACGACATGATACTCTGCATTGAACATGTCAAAAACATATGGATGTTATGTCTAGACCCAACACCACCTCTAAGTTACCACTACCTACAAAACTGAGAATATGACATACATACAATGTACAATGTAAATATACAATGTACTCTAAAAGAAAAGAAAAGAAATATACAATGTACTCTAGGAGATCTAAATTTGACAGTGAATAACCACATGTTTACCTCTACTGTCAGTTGATTGATTGATTTAATGAAAAAAAAAGGGGGAATGTGCCAGTCTAGTGTCAGTTATAATGACTACTGTCGCAAAAACCTATGAACCAGTAAAAAAAAATATGAATTTTGTTCGATATTGACAAACATATTATCTGTAGCATGTAAATATATTCACCATCCTGTTTATGGACTCTGAGAACATATGTGTAGACACCAATATCACCTTATTCCAATAATTATAAGTAAAGATAGGTATAAAATAAATAAAGATTGATATATATTGATAATATGTTGGAAATTATTTAAATAAGGGAAGATATGACTGTCTGTTATCTTGTCGTAAATGTAGATCAAGAACATAATCAGTACTAACACTGAGCCTTGAGGTACACCGCTTAATACACTCCTCCATCCCGAAACACAGTCCTTAAACATAGTTATCATCTGTCTGATGATCCACTACAATTCGCAATCGTCACTGCAATACAGAGCAACAGCCCGGTGGGAAAATTTGTCAATGAATTCATAGACAGCTGTCTAAAGTACCTCACTGGGACACACTCATGATAAATGTATATGATAAAATCCCTAGGGCCCAGTCATCTAGAGTCCACACATATAAAGACATAAATCCTATATTGGCAGTACATTCAGTGTATAAGGGGAGACACGCGATTAAAGAATACTATCGGAGGGCATTTACACAGTTCCGGGTGTCTGGCCACAACTTGTGCATCGAGACTAGCCGGTGGAACAGGCGCGGGCGCGGACGTCTCCCACCCGAGGAAAGACTGTGTGAGTGTGGCCAGATACAGACGGAGCGTCATGTGGCCCAGCAGTGCCCCCTCTCCCCGGGTATCAGGGATGCATATTCACCAACTGTACTCCGCTCTGGCACTCCGATTCAAGTGTGGGAAATGGAAGAGTTTTAAGGCAGACCCAAAGAAAACGCGCGCGTAGCAACACACCATATGGTGGAAGATATTTGCTTTTACTCTGTCTATACGTAAGTATAGCCTGGGTTCTTATATGTTTATTTGTTGTGTATTTATATATATATTGTTAAGATAATAGCAGCAAACGGGCGCAAAAGGCGTAAAAGATATGTTTACGGGGATAAATAAGCTGAGAACGACTCAAAAATATATTTCAAAACAATATATCGAAAAACTAAGTCCAGATTCGTAATCAGTACGTACGAAAGCTAATAGGAACCAAATTTCATAAAAATCTGGGGCCAAAATTTTTTTTGCCAGATTTTGAAGGCAAATGAAATCCTTGGAAAATGTCGTGAAAAACACATTTTCATTGATATCTCAAGAACCGTAGCAGCTAGGCGAAAACGGTATACAGTATAAACGGACATAATTTATTTGTGTCGATTTTCGTCTAGGGTCAATAGTTTCATTGTAAAATGGATAAAACCAAATCTAGCCAGATTTTTGGTGTATTTTGCAGCCCAAAATGTTGAAAACTTGTATTTTCTTACATTCGTGAAATTCTTGTTAATAAGAATTGTACATCTTTTAATGTGCAATAATACTTGTTATATATTATTTCCTCAAAGAAGAATAATTTTTTGTGAAAAGGGCGTAACAAATATTTACAGGGATAAATAAGTTGAGCACGGGTATAATATGTCTATTCTGCTGTACGTATATTTTTTTTTTCTCTCTCTCTCTCTCTCTCTCTCTCTCTCTCTCTCTCTCTCTCTCTCTCTCTCTCTCTCTCTCTCTCTCTCTCTCTCTCTCTCTCTCTCTCTCTCTCTCTCTCTGAATATAGCAGGTTTGTACTTCTACAAGTAAAGTCGCCAGGACAACTTTTTTTTCTGTTTACAGACGTGTGGTGGCGTTAATACTTACATTTCTACATCCATGATTTCAGAAAAGTTAGAAGGGGCTATCTGGAGACTCTGTGTCATTTTGTGTCTTCATCTGTGGACTAGTATGGCTATAAATGAACAAATGACAAAAATATCTACAAAGTGGCTACCAACAAAAAAGTCGCCATCTAGTGTTTATTTACTGAGTGTCCTCCCGCAGCCGTCGTCGCCCGAAAAAAAAACGAGTAGTGAAATTTGAAATCGTATATACTCGCAGATACAAAGCATAAAACAACGCTGAAACAGGGTAGATTATACAATCATGATATAAACTACTGTGTATCATCTTCAGTGGCACATAAAAATCAGTAGTAATGCTATATTTCGTAATATATGGCGCATGGCGATATGATTACAGGTGGCGACTTTACTGGTATCTACGGCAGCAGTAGATTCTTACTTTTCAAAAAAATTTGATTTATATTTTATTAAACAAGAAAATATAGCAACAGCCTATTTTCTCAATAAGATGTATGAATTTTCTCACTCATAGTACTTTGTATATCTATTTATCTAGAATGTAACATATGCTTTACAATACGTTAATACATCTCTCGCATATAAATTAATTTATTATATATATATAATATATATATATATATTATATATATATATATATATATATATATATATATATATATATATATATATATATATATATATATATATATATATATATATATATATATAATAGACATATTATACCCGTGCTCAACTTATTTATACCTGTAAATATTTGTTACGCCCTTTTCACAAAAAAACTATTCTTCTTTGAGGAAATAATATATAACAAGTATTATTGTACATCAAAAGATGTACAATTCTTATTAACAAAAATTTCACGAATGTATGAAAATTCAAGTTTTCAACATTATGCTATATAAATACATAATGTAAAATACATATAAATAATGCTATATACCCATAAAATGTAGTGTTTTCAATTATTTTAGCTAGTTATCTGTAAAGAGTTGTTTGTTTCTACAAATTGAAGTATATTCCTATATATCTGTACCTATACAGTTTTTGATATATGCTACAAATATATTTTACAAAATTAATAACTAAAAATATGTATTTCTCATGAAATTTATGTATGAATTTTAATCTTAAAAGCAACGTTTTTTTCAAGTGTTTTAATGTATTTTTGAAGTGCTAAAAAAAGTCGAAAATTGACATTATTCACCATCTTTTTTGATAGAGAAATTCAAAATAAGGTATTATAGTTGTTTTCATTAGCAAATGCTATTTTAAACTACTGTAAGCTTATATAAGGAGTTTGAGGCTATATATTGTGATACAATTGTATATTACAAGTGTTTTTCATAGTTTCGTGTAAATTGTAGTATTATATCATTAATAAAAGGAATTTACCTCATGATAATGCTTTATAAACTCAAAATGTGTTCTTTTCAATGATTTTAGCTAGTTCTCGGTGAAATATAGCTTTTTTCCTACAAATTGAAGTATGCAATCCTCTTTTTAGAATAATTTGTACCTATAAGTAGCTTACGTTACATTAAGCTAATACATAGAAGAGTAAGAGATTATTTATTGAGATATAACGGTTTATTGCAAGCGTTTTCTTAGTTTCTTGTAAACTGTAGTGTTATTGTATATATACAAGTAGTTTTACTTATCATATTGCTATATACCCATAATATGTAGTGTTTTCATTGATTTTAGCTAGTTATCTGTGAAGAGTTGTTTGTTTCTACAAATTGAAGTATATTCCTATATATCTGTACCTATATAGTTTTTGATATTTACTACACATATATTTTACAAAATTAATAGCTAAAAATATGTATTTGCTATGAAATTTCAGTATCAATTTTAATCTTAAAAACAACGTTTTTTTAAGTGTTTTAGTTATTTTTGAAGTGCTAAAAAATGTCGAAAATTGACATTATTCAGCCCTTTTTTGATAGAGAAATTCAAAATTTGGTATTATTGTTGTTTTCGTTAGAAAATGCTATTTTAAAATGCTGAAAGCTTATAAAAGGAGTTTGACGGTATATATTTTGATACAATGGTATATTACAAGTGTTTTTTCATAGTTTTGTGTAAATTGTAGTGTTATATCATTAATAAAAGGAATTTACCTGAAGATAATGTTTTATATCCTCAAAATGTGTTCTTTTCAATGATTCAATGATTTGCTAGTTTTCGGTGAAATATAGCTTTTTTCCTACAAATTGAAGTATACAATAATTTTTTTGAATAATTTGCACATATAAGTAGCCTACGTTACATTAAGCAAATACATAGAAGAGTAAGAGGTTATTTATTGTGATATAACGGTATATTGCAAGCGTTTTCCTAGTTTCTTGTAAACTGTAGTGTTATTGTATATATACAAGTAGTTTTACTTATCATATTGCCATATACCCATAAAATGTAGTATTTCATTGATTTAAGCTAGTTATCTGTGAAAAGTTGTTGGTTTCTACAAATTGAAGTATATTCCTATAACTGTTGCTATATAGTTTTCGATATTTGCTACAAAAATATTTTACAAAATTAATAGCTAAAAATATGTATTTTTCATGATATTTAAGTATCAATTTTAATCTTAAAAACAACGTTTTTTCAAGTGTTTTAATGTATTTTTGAAGTGCTAAAAAATGTCAGAAATTGACATTATTCACCAACCTTTTTGAAAGAGAAATTCAAAATGTGGTTTTATAGTTGTTTTCGTTAGCAAATGCTTTTTTAAGCTACTGTAAGCTTATAAAAGGAGTTTGAGGCTATATATTGTGATACAATGGTGTATTACAAGTGTTTTTCATAGTTTCTTGTAAATTGTGGTGTTATATCATTAATAAAAGATAATTACCTCATGATAATGCTTTATACCCTCAAAATGTGTTCTTTTCAATGATTTTAGCTAGTTATCGGTGAAATATAGCTTTTTTCCTACAAATTGAAGTATACAATCCTCTTTTTAGAATAATTTGCACCTATAACTAGCTTACGTTACATTAAGCTAATACATAGAGGAGTAAGAGATAATTTATTGTGATATAACGGTATATTGCAAGCGTTTTCCTAGTTTCTTGTAAACTGTAGTGTTATTGTATATATACAAGTAGCTTTACTTATCATATTGCTATATACACATAAAATGAAGTGTTTTCATTGAGTTAAGCTAGTTATCTGTGAAGAGCTGTTTGTTTCTACAAATTGAAGTATATTCGTATATATCTGTAGCTATATAGTTTTCGATATTTGCTACAAATATATTTTACAATATTAATAGCTAAAAATATGTATTTTTCATAAAATTTAAGTATCAATGTTAATCTTAAAAACAACGTTTTATCAAGTGTTTTAATGTATTTTTGAGGTGCTAAAAAATGTCGAAAATTGACATTATTCACCAACCTTTTTGAAAGAGAAATTCAAAATGTGGTTTTATAGTTGTTTTCGTTAGCAAATGCTTTTTTAAAGTATTGAAAGCTTATAAAAGGTGTCTGAGGCTATATATTGTGATACAATTGTATATTACAAATGTTTTTTCATAGTTTCTTGTAAATTGTAGTGTTATATCATATATAAAAGGAATTTACCTGATGATAATGCTTTATACCCTCAAAATGTGTTCTTTTCAATGATTTTAGCTAGTTATCGGTGCAATATAGCTTTTTTCATGAAATATAAGTTTTTATTTTAATCTTAAAAATAACGTTTTTTCAAGTGTTTTAATATATTTTTGAAGTGCTAAAAATTGTCGAAAATTGCCATTATTCAGCTCTTTTTTGATAGGGATATTCAGAATTTGGTATTATTGTTGTTTTCATTAGAAAATGCTATTTTAATCTACTGTAAGCTTATAAAAGGAGTTTGAGGCTATATATTGTGATACAATTGTGTATTACAAGTGTTTTTCATAGTTTCTTGTTAATTGTGGTGTTATATCATTAATAAAATTAATTTACCTCATGAAAATGCTTTTTACCTTCAAAATGTATTCATTTCAATGATTTTACCTAGTTATCGGTGAAATGTAACTTTTTTCCTACAAATTGAAGTATACAATCCTCTTTTTAGAATAATTTGCACCTATAAGTAGCTTACGTTACATTAAGCTAATATATAGAAGAGTAAGATATTATTTATTGTGATATAACGGTATATTGCAAGCGTTTTCCTAGTTTCTTGTAAACTGTAGTGTTATTGTATATATACAAGTAGTTTTACTTATCATATTGCTATATACCCATAAAATGTAGTGTTTTCATTGATTATAGCTAGTTATCTGTGAAGAGCTGTTTGTTTCTACAAATTGAAATATATTCCTATATATCTGTAGCTATATAGCTTTCGATATTTGCTACAAATATATTTACAAAATTAATAGCTAAAAATATGTATTTTTCATGAAATTTAAGTATCAATTTTAATCATGAAAAAAACGTTTTTTCAAGTGTTTTAATATATTTATGAGCTGCAAAAAAATGTCGAAAATTGACTTTATTCACCAACCTTTTTGAAAGAGAAATTCAAAATGTGGTTTTATAGTTGTTTTCGTTAGTAAATGCTTTTTTAAACTACTGAAAGCTTATAAAAGGTGTTTGAGGCTATATATTGTGATACAATTGTGTAATACAAGTGTTTTTAATAGTTTCTTGTAAATTGTAGTGTTATATCATAAATAAAAGAATTTACCTTATAATAATACTTTATACCCTCAAAATGTGTTCCTTTTAATGATTTTAGCTAGTTATCGGTGAAATATAGCTTTTTTCATGAAATTTAAGTATTAATTTTATTCCTAAAAATAACTTTTTTCAAGTGTTTTAATGTATTTTTGAATTGCTAAAAATTGTCGAAAATTGACATTATTTTGCTCTTTTTTGATAGAGATATTCAAAATTTGGTTTTATTGTTGTTTTCGTTAGAAAATGCTATTTTAAACTACTGTAAGCTTATAAAAGGAGTTTGAGGCTATATATTGTGATACAATTGTGTATTACAAGTGTTTTTCATAGTTTCTTGTAAATTGTGGTGTTATATCATTAATAAAAGGAATTTACCTCATGATAATGCTTTATACCATCAAAATGTGTTCTTTTCAATGATTTTAGCTAGTTATCGGTGAAATATAGGTTTTTTCGTACAAATTGAATATACAATCCTCTTTTTAGAATAATTTGCACCTATAAGTAGCTTACATTACATTAAGCTAATACATAGAAGAGTAAGAGATTATTTATTGTGATATAACGGTTTATTGCAAGCGTTTTCCTAGTTTCTTGTAAACTGTAGTGTTATTGTATATATACAAGTAGTTTTACCTATCATAATGCTATATACCCATAAAATGTAGTGTTTTCAATGATTTTAGCTAGTTATCTGTGAAGAGTTGTTTGTCTCTACAAATTGAAGTATATTCCTATATATCTGTTCCTATACAGTTTTTTATATTTGCTACAAATATATTTTACAAAATTTATAATTAAAAATATGTATTTTACATGAAGTTTAAGTATCAATTTTAATCTTAAAAACAATGTTTTTTCAAGTGTTTTAATGTGTTTTTGAGGTGCTAAAAAATGTGGAAAATTGACATTGTTCACCATCTTTTTTGATAGAGAAATTCAGAATTTGGTATTATTGTTGTTTTCGTTAAAAAAAAATATTTTAAATTACTGTAAGCTTATATAAGGAGTTTGAGGCTCTATAAATTTGATACAATAGTATATTACAAGTGTTTCTCATAGATACGTGTAAATTGTAGTATTATATAATTAATAAAGGGAATTTACGACATGATAATGCTTTATACCCTCAAAATGTGTTCTTTTCAATGATTTTAGCTAGTTCTCGGTGAAATATAGCTTTTTTCCTACAAATTGAAGTATACAATCCTCTTTTTAGAATAATTTGCACCTATAAATAGCTTACGTTACATTAAGCTAATACATAGAAGAGTAAGAGGTTATTTATTGTGATATAACAGTATATTGCAAGCGTTTTCCTAGTTTCTTGTAAACTGTAGTGTTATTGTATATATACAAGTAGTTTTACTTATCATATTGCTATATACCCATAAAATGTAGTGTTTTCATTGATTTTAGCTATATATCTGTGAAGAGTTGTTTGTTTCTACAAATTGAAATATATTCATATATATCTGTAGCTATATAGTTTTTGGTATTTACTACTCATATATTCTTCAAAATTAATAGCTAAGAATCTGTATTTGCTATAAAATTTAAGTATCAATTTTAATCATAAAATCAAAGTTTTTTTTAGTGTTTTAGTTATTTTTGAATTGCTAAAAAATATCGAAAATTGACATTATTCAGCCCTTTTTTGATAGAGATATTCAAAATTTGGTATTATTGTTGTTTTCGTTAGAAAATGCTATTTTAGAATACTGGAAGCTTATAAAAGGAGTTTGAAGCTATATATTTTGATACAATTGTATATTACAAGTGTTTTTCATTGTTTCTTGTAAATTGTAGTGTTATATCATTAATGAAAGGAAATTTACCTCATGATAATACTTTTTACCCTCAAAACGTGTTCTTTTCAATGATTTTAGCTAGTTCTCGGTGAAATATAGCTTTTTTCCTACAAATTGAAGTATACAATCCTGTTTTTAGAATAATTTGCACCTATAAGTAGCCTACGTTACATTAAGCTAATACATAGAAGAGTAAGAGGTTATTTATTGTGATATTACGGTATATTGCAAGCGTTTTCCTAGTTTCTTGTAACCTGTAGTGTTATTGTATATGTACAAGTAGTTTTACTTATCATATTGCTATATACCCATAAAATGTTGTGTTTTCATTAATTTTAGCTAGTTATCTGTGATGAGTTGTTTATTTCTCCAAATTGAAGTGTATTCCTATATATCTGTATCCATATAGTTTTTCGATATTTCTACAATAATATTTTTTAAATTATTGGCAAAAAATATGTATTTTTCTTGAAATTTAGGTATCCAATTTAATCTTAAAAACAACGTATTTTCAAGTGTTTTAATGTATTTTTGAAGAGCTAAAAAATGTCGGAAATTGACATTGATTGACACTTTTTACCAACCTTTTTGAAATAGAAACTCATAATGTGGTTTTATAGTAGTTTTCGTTAGCAAATGCTATTTTAAACTACTGAAAGCTTATAAAAGGTGTTTGAGGCCCATATTTTTTGATACAATTGTATATTTCAAGTGTTTTTTTATAGTTTTTGTGAAACTTGTAGTATTATATCATTAATAAAAAAGGGAAAATTTCTCATGATAATACTGTATACCTTCAAAAGTGTTTTTTTTTTTTTTAATGATTTTAGCTTGTTTTCGGTGAAATATAGCTTTTTCCCACAAATTTAAGTATACAATCCTCTTTTTAGAATAATTTGCACCTATAAAAGCTTACGTTACATTTAGCAATACATAGAAGAGTAAGAGGTTATTTATTGTGATTAACGGTATATTGCAAGCGTTTTCCTAGTTTCTTGTAAACTGTAGTGTTTTTGATATATAAAGTAGTTTTACTTTTCATATTGCTATATACCCCTAAAAAGTAGTGTTTTCATTGATTTTAGCTATATATCTGTAAAGAGTTGTTTGTTTCTACAAATTGAAATATATTCATATATTATCTGTAGCTATATAGTTTTTGGTATTTACTACTCATATATTCTTCAAAAATTAATAGCTAAGAATCTGTATTTGCTATAAAATTTAAGTATCAATTTTAATCATAAAATCAAAGTTTTTTTTTAGTGTTTTAGTTATTTTTAATTGCTAAAAAATATCGAAAATTGACATTATTCAGCCCTTTTTTGATAGAGATATTCAAAATTTGGTATTATTGTTGTTTTCGTTAGAAAAAGCTATTTTAGAATACTGGAAGCTTATAAAAGGAGTTGAAGCTATATATTTTGATACAATTGATATTACAAGTGTTTTTTATTGTTTCTTGTAAATTGTAGTGTTATATCATTAAAGAAAGGAAATTTACCTCATGATAATACTTTTAACCTCAAACGTGTTTCTTTTCAATGATTTTAGCTAGTTCCGGTGAAATATAGCTTTTTTCCTACAAATTGAAGTATACAATCCTGTTTTTAGAATAATTTGCACCTATAAGTAGCCTACGTTACATTAAGCTAATACATAGAAGAGTAAGAGGTTATTTATTGTGATATTACGGTATATTGCAAGCGTTTTCCTAGTTTCTTGTAACCTGTAGTGTTATTGTATATATACAAGTAGTTTTACTTATCATATTGCTATATACCCATAAAATGTTGTGTTTTCATTAATTTTAGCTAGTTATCTGTGATGAGTTGTTTATTTCTCCAAATTGAAGTGTATTCCTATATATCTGTATCCATATAGTTTTCGATATTTGCTACAATAATATTTTATTAAATTATTGGCTAAAAATATGTATTTTTCTTGAAATTTAGGTATCAATTTTAATCTTAAAAACAACGTATTTTCAAGTGTTTTAATGTATTTTTGAAGAGCTAAAAAATGTCGGAAATTGACATTTTTCATCAACCTTTTTGAAATAGAAATTCAAAATGTGGTTTTATAGTTGTTTTCGTTAGCAAATGCTTTTTTAAACTACTGAAAGCTAATAAAAGATGTCTGAGGCTATATATTGTGATACAATTGTATATTACAAGTGTTTTTCATAGTTTCTTGTAAATTGTAGTGTTATATCATAAATACAAGGAATTTACCTCATAATAATGCTTTATACCAACAAAATGTGTTTTTTTCAATGATTTCAATGATTTCTAGTTATCGGTGATATATAGTTTTTTTTATGAAATTTAAGTATCAAATCTAATCTTAAAAATAACGTTTTTTCAAGTGTTTTAATGTTTTTTTGAGGGGTAAAAATTGTCGAAAATTGACATTATTCAGCTCTTTTTTCATTGAGATATTCAACATTTCGTATTATTGTTGTTTTCGTAAGAAAATGCTTTTTTAAACTACTGTAAGCTTATAAAAGGAGTTTGAGGCTATAAAATGTGATACAATTGTGTATTACAAGTGTTTTTCATAGTTTCTTGTAAATTGTGATGTTATATTATTAATAAAAGGAATTTACCTCATTATAATGCTTTTTACCTTCAAAATGTATATTGCAAGCGTTTTCCTAGTTTCTTGTAAACTGTAGTGTTATTGTATATATACAAGTAGTTTTACTTATCATATTGCTATATACCAATAAAATGTAGTGTTTTTATTGATTTTAGCTAGTTATCTGTGAAGAGTTGTTTGTTTCTACATAATGAAATATATTCCTATAACTGTACCTATATAGTTTTCGATATTTGCTACAAATATATCTTACAAAATTAATAGCTAAAAATATATATTTTTCATGATATTTAAGTATTAGTTTTAATCTTAAAAACAATGTTTTTTCAAGTGTTTTCATATATTTTTGAAGTGCTAAAAATTGTTGAAAATTGACATTATTCAGCTCTTTTTTGATAGAGATATTCAAAATTTGGTATTATTGTTGTTTTCGTTAGAAAATGCTATTTTAAGCTACTGTAAGCTTATAAAAGGAGTTTGAGGCTGTATATTGTGATACAATTGTGTATTACAAGTGTTTTTCATAGTTTCGTGTAAATTGTAGTATTATATCTTTAATAAAAGGAATTTACCTCATGATAATGCTTTATACCCTCAAAACGTGTTCTTTTCATTGATTTAACTAGTTCTCGGTGAAATATAGTTTTTTCCTACAAATTGAAGTATACAATCCTCTATTTAGAATAATTTGCACCTATAAATAGCTTACGTTACAATAAGCTAATACATAGAAGAGTAAGAGGTTATTTATTGTGATATAACTGTATATTGCAATCGTTTTCCTAGCTTCTTGTAAACTGTAGTGTTATTGTATATATACAAGTAGTTTTACTTAACATAATGCTATATACCCATAAAATGTAGTGTTTTCAATGATTTTAGCTAGTTATCTGTGAAGAGTTGTTTGTTTCTACAAATTTAAGTATATTCCTATATATCTGTACCTATACAGTTGTTGATATTTGCTACAAATATATTTTACAAAATTAATAACTAGAAATATGTATTTTTCATGAAATTTAAGTATGAATTTTAATCTTAAAAACATAGTTTTTTCAAGAGATTTAATGTATATTTGAGGTGCTAAAAAATGTCGAAAATTGACATTATTCACCATCATTTTTGATAGAGAAATTCAAAATGTGGTATTATAGTTGTTTTCGTTAGCAAATGCTATTTTAAACTACTGTAAGCTTATAAAAGGAGTTTGAGGCTATATATTGTGATACAATTGTATATTACAAGTGTTTTTCATAGTTTCGTGTAAATTGTAGTATTATATCATTAATAAAAGGAATTTACCGCATGATAATGCTTTATACCCTCAAATTGTGTTCTTTTCAATGATTTTCGCTATTTCTCGGTGAAATATAGCTTTTTTCCTACAAAATGAAGTATACAATCCTCTGTTTAGAATAATTTGCACCTATAAATAGCTTACGTTACATTTAGCTAATACATAGAAGAATAAGAGATTATTTATTGTGATATAACGGTATATTGCAAGCGTTTTCCTAGATTCCTGTAAACTGTAGTGTTTTTGTATATATACAAGTAGTTATACATATCATGTTGCTATATACCCATAAAATGTAGTGTTTTCATTGATTTTAGCTAGTTATCTGTGAAGAGTTGTTTGTTTCTTAAAATTGAAGTATATTCCTATATATCTGTACCTATACAGTTTTTGATATTTGCTACAAATATATTTTACAAAATTAATAATTAAATAAATGTATTTTTCATGGAATTTAAGTTTCAATTTTAATCTTAAAAACAACGTTTTTTCAAGTGTTTTAATGTATTTTTGAGGTGCTAAAAATGTCGAAAATTGACATTATTCACCATCTTTTTTGATAGAGCAATTCAAAATTTTGTAATATTGTTGTTTTCGTTAGAAAATGCTATTTTAAACTACTGAAAGCTTATATAAGGAGTTTGAGGCTATATATTGTGATACAATTGTGTATTACAAGTGTTTTTCATAGTTTCTTGTAAATTGTAGTATTATATCATTAATAAAAGGAATTTACCTCATGATAATGCTTTATACCCTCAAAATGTGTTCTTTTCAATGATTTTAGCTAGTTCTCGGTGAAATATAGCTTTTTTCCTACAAATTGAAATATACAATCCTCTTTTTAGAATAATTTGCACCTATAAATAGCTTACGTTACATTTAGCTAATACATAGAAAAGTAAGAGGTTATTTATTGTGATATAACGGTGTATTGCAAGCGTTTTCCTAGTTTCTTGTAAACTGTTGTGTTTTTGTATATATACAAGTATTTTACTTATCATATTGCTATATACCCATAAAATGTAGTGTTTTAATTGATTTTAGCTAGTTATCTGTGAAGAGTTGTTTGTGTCTTAAAATTGAAGTATATTCCTATAACTGTAGCTATATAGTTTTCGATATTTGCTACAAATATATTTAACAAAATTAATAGTTAAAAATATGTATTTTTCATGAAATTTAAGTATCAATTTTAATCTTAAAAACCAGGTTTTTTTCAAGTGTTTTAATGTATTTTTAAAGTGCTAAAAAATGTCGAGAATTGACATTATTCACCAACCTTTTTGAAAGAGAAATTCGAAGTGGGTTTTAATAGTTGTTTTCGTTAGCAAATGCTATTTTAAAGTACTGAAAACTTATAAAAGGTGTTTGCTGCTATATATTTGGATACAATTGTATATTACAAGTGTTTTTCATAGTTTCTTGTAAATTGTACTGTTATATCATAAATAAAAGAAATTTACCCTTTGATAATGCTTTATACCCTCAAAATGTGTTCTTTTCAATGATTTTAGCTAGTTATCGGTGAAATATAGCTTTTTTCCTACAAATTGAAACAACCAATCCTTTTTTTAGAATAATTTGCACCTATAAGTAGCCTACATTTCATTAAGCTAATAAACAGAGGAGTAAGAGGTTATTTATTGTCATATAACGGTATATTGCAAGCGTTTTTCATAGTTTCTTGTAAACTGTAGTGTTTTTGTAAATATACAAGTAGTTTTACCTATAATATTGCTATATACCCATAAAATGTAGTGTTTTCAATGATTTTAGCTAGTTATCAGTGAAATGTTTTTTTTCTTCTACAAATTGAAGTATATTCCTTTATTTCTGTAGCTAGATAGCTTTCAATATTTGCCACAACTACATTTTACAAAATTAATACCTAAAAATATGTATTTATTATGAAACTTACGTATCAATTTCAATCCTAATAACAATGTTTTTTCAAGTGTTTTAATGTATTTTTTAAGTGCTAAAAAATGTCGAAAATTGACATATTTTAGCCCTTTTGTTGATAGAGAAACTCAAAATATGGTATTATAGTTGTTTTCGATAGAAAATGCTATTTTAAACTACTGTAGGCTTTTAAAAGGAAGTTTGAGGCTATATATTGTGATAAAATTGTATATTAAAAGGGTTTTTCATAGTTTCTTGTAAATTGTAGTGTTATATCATAAATAAAAGAAATTTATCTTATCATAATTTCATACCCTCAAAATGTGTTCTTTTCAATGATTTAAGCTATTTATCGGTTAAATATAGCTTTTTTCCTACAAATTTAAACAACCAACCCTCTTTTTAAAATAATTTGCAGCTATAAGTAGCCTACATTACATTAAGCTAATAAATAGAAGAGTAAAAGGTTATTTATTGTCATATAACGGTATATTGCAAGCGTTTTTCATTGTTTCTTGTAAACTGTAGTGTTATTGCATATATACAAGTAGTTTTACTTATCGTATTGCTATATACCCATAAAATGTAGTGTTTTCAATGATTATAGCTAATTATCAGTGAAGTGTTTTTTTCTTCTAATAAATTAATTATATTCCTTTATTTCTGTAGCTTTCGATATTTGCCACAACAACATTTTACAAAATTAATACTTAGAAATATGTATTTATGATGAAATTTGAGTATCAATTTTAATCCTAAAAACAACGTTTTTTTAAGTGTTTTAATGCAATTTAAAAGTGCTAAAAAATGCCGAAAATTGACATTATTTAGCCCTTTTTGTGATAGAGAAACTCAATATATGGTAATATAGTTGTTTTCGATAGAAAATGCTATTTTAAACTACTGTAAGCTTATAAAAGGAGTTTGAGACTATATATTGTGATACAATTGTATATTAAAAGGGTTTTTCATAGTTTCTTGTAAATTATAGAGTTATATCATAAATAAATTTAATTTACCTTATGATAATGCTTTATACCCTCAAAATGTGTTCTTTTCAATGATTTAAGCTATTTATCGGTTAAATATAGCTTTTTTCCTAAAAATTGAAACAACCAATCCTCTTTTTAGAATAATTTTCACCTATAAGTACACTACATTACATTAAGCTAATAAATAGAAGAGTAAGAGGTTATTTATTGTCATACAATGGTATATTGCAAGCGTTTTTCATAGTTTCTTGTAAACTGTATTGTTATTGTATATATACAAGTAGTTTTACTAATCATATTCCTATATACCCATAAAATGTAGTGTTTTCAACGATTTTAGCTAGTTCTCAGTGAAGAGTTTTTTCTCTTCTAATATAATTGAATTATATTCCTTTATATCTGTAGCCTACGATATATGCCACAACAACATTTTACAAAATTCATACCTAGAAATATGTATTTATGATAAAATTTAGAGATCAATTTTAATCCTAAAAAAAAAAAAAAATCAAGCATTTTAATGTATTTTTTAAGTGCTAAAAAAGGCCGAAAATTGACAATATTTAGCCCTTCCTTTGATAGAGAAATTCAAAATATGTTATTATAGTTGTTTGCGATAGAAAATGCTATTTTAAACTACTCAAAGCTTATATAAGGAGTTTGAGGCTATATATTGTGATACAATTGTATCTTACAAGTGTTTTTCATAGTTTCTTGTAAATTGTAGTGTTATATCATAAATAATATGAATTTACCTTATGATAATGCTTTATACCCTCAAAATGTGTTCTTTTCAATGATTTAAGCTATTTATCGGTGATATATAGCTTTTTTCCTACAAATTGAAACAACCAACCCTCTTTTAAATTAATTTGCACCTATAAGTAGTCTACATTACATTAAGCTAATAAATAAAGGAGTAAGAGGTTATTTATTGTCATATAACGGCATATTGCAAGCGTATATCATAGTTTCTTATAAACTGTAGTGTTATTATACAAGTAGTTTTACTTATCGTATTGCTATATACCCATAAAATGTAGTACTTTCAACGATTTTAGATAGTTATCAGTGAAGAGTTTTTTTTTCTTCTAATAAATGAATTAAATTCCTTTATATCTGTAGCTGACGATATTTGCCACAAAAACATTTTACAAAATTAATACATTGAAAAATATATTTATGATGAAATTTAAGTAATAGTTTTAATCCTAAAAAACAACGTTTTTTCAAGTGTTTTAATGTATTTTTGAAGTGCTAAGAAATGCCGAAAATTGACATTATTTAGCCCTTTTTTTGATAGAGAAATTCCATATATGGTTCTATAGTTGTTTTCGATAGAAAATGCTATTTTAAACTACTGTAAGCTTATAAAAGGAGTTTGAGGCTATATATTGTGATACAATTATATATTACAAGTGCTTTTCATAGTTTCTTGTAAATTATAGTGTTATATCATAGATAATAGGAATTAACCTTATGATAAAGCTTTATACCCTCAAAATGTGTTCTTTTCAATGATTTAAGCTATTTATCGGTTAAATATAGCTTTTTCCCTGCAAACTGATACAACCAATCCTCTTTTTAGAATAATTTGCACCTATAAGTAGCCTACATTACATTAAGCTAATAAATAGAAGAGTAAGAGGTTATTTATTGTCATATAACGGTGTATTGCAAGCGTTTTTCATTGTTTCTTGTAAACTGTAGTGTTATTGCATATATACAGGTAGTTTTACTTATCGTATTGCTATATACCCATGAAATGTAGTGTTTTCAATGATTATAGCTAGTTATCAGTGAAGAGTTTTTTTCTCCTAATAAATGAATTATATTCCTTTATTTCTGTAGCTTTCGATATTTTCCACAACAACATTTTACAAAATTAATACCTAGAAATATGTATTTATGATGAAATTTGGGTATCAATTTTAATCCTAAAAACAACGTTTTTTCAAGTGTTTTAATGTATTTTAAAAGTGCTAAAAAATGACGAAAATTGACATTATTTAGCCCTTTTTTTGATAGAGATATTCAAAATATGGTATTATAGTTGTTTACGATAGATAATGCTATTTTAAACAACTGTAAGCTTATAAAAGTATTTTGAGGCTATATATTGTGATACAATTGTATATTACAAGTGTTTTTCATAGTTTCTTGTAAATTGTGGTATAATATCATAAATAATAGGAATTTACCTCATGATAATGCTTTATACCCTCAAAATGTGTTCTTTTCAATGATTTAAGCTATTTATCGGTGAAATATAGCTTTTTTCCTACAAATTGAAACAACCAATCCTCTTTTTAGAATAATTTGCACCTATAAGTAGCCTAAATTACATTAAGCTAGTAAATACAAGAGTAAGAGGTTATTTGTTGTCATATAACGGTATATTGCAAGCGTTTTTCAGAGTTTCTTGTAAACTGTAGTGTTATTGTAAATATACAACTAGTTTTACCTATCATATTGCTATATACCCATAAAATGTAGTGTTTTCAATGATTTTAGCTAGTTATCAGTGAAAGTTTTTTTTCTTCTACAAATTGAAGTATATTCCTTTATTTCTGTAGCTAGCTAGCTTTCGATATTTGCCACAACTACATTTTACAAAATTAATACCTAAAAATATGTATTTAATATGAAACTTGAGTATTAATTTTAATCCTAAAAACAACGTTTTTTCAAGTGTTTTAATGTATTTCTGAAGTGCTAAAAAATGTCGAAAATTGACATTTTTTAGCCCTTTTTTTTTATAGAGAAACTCAAAATATGGTATTATAGTTGTTTTCGATTGAAAATGCTATTTTAAACTGCTGTAAGCTTATAAAAGGAGTTTGAGGCTATATATTGTGATACAATTGTATATTACAAGTGTTTTTCATAGTTTCTTGTAAATTGTAGTGTTATATCATAAATAATAGGAATTTAATAAATAATAGGAATACCTTATGATAATGGTTTATACCCTCAACATGTGTACTTTTCAATGATTTAAGCTATTTATCGGTGAAATATAGTTTTTTCCTACAAATTGAAACAACCAATCCTCTTTTTAGAATAATTTGCACCTATAAGTAGATTACGTTACATTAAGCTAATACATAGAAGTGTAAGAGATTATTTAATATGATATAACCGTATATTGCAAGCGTTTTCCTAGTTTCTTGTAAACTGTAGTATTATTGTATATATAGAAGTAGTTTTACTTATCATAATGCTATATACCCATAAAATGTAGTGTTTTCATTGATTTTAGCTAGTTATCTGTGAAGAGTTGTTTGTTTCTACAAATTGAAGTATATTCCTTTAATTATATAGCTAGATAACTTTCGTATTTGCCACAACTACATTTTACAAAATTAATACCTAAAAATATGTATTTATCATGAAACTTATGAATCATTTTAATCCTAAAAACAATGTTTTTTCAAGTGTTTTAAAGAATTTTTGATGTGCTAAAAAATGTCGAAAATTGACATTTTTTAGCCCTTTTTTTGATAGAGAAACTCAAAATATGGTATTATAGATGTTTTCGAGAGAAAATGCTATTTTAAACTACTGTAAGCTTATACAAGGAGTTTGAGGCTATGTATTGTGATACAATTGTATATTACAAGTGTTTTTCATAGTTTCTTGTAAATTGTAGTTTTATATCATAAATAATAGGAATTTACCTCATGATAATGCTTTATACCCTCAAAATGTGTTCTTTTCAATAATTTAAGCTATTTATCGTGAAATATAGCTTTTTTCCTACAAATTGAAACAACCAATCCTCTTTTTAGAATAATTTGCACCTATAAGTAGCCTACATTACATTAAGCTAATAAATACAAGAGTAAGAGGTTATTTGTTGTCATATAACGGTATATTGCAAGCGTTTTTCATAGTTTCTTGTAAACTGTAGCGTTATTGTAAATATACAACTAGTTTTACCTATCATATTGCTATATACCCATAAAATGTAGTGTTTTCAATGATTTTAGCTAGTTATCAGGAAAGGTTTTTTTTCTTCTACAAATTGAAGTATATTCCTTTATTTCTGTAGCTAGATAGCTTTCAATATTTGCTACAACTACATTTTACAAAATTAATACCTAAAATTATGTATTTAATATGAAACTTAAGTATCAATTTTAATCCTAAAAACAACGTTTTTTCAAGTGTTTTAATGTGCTTTTGAAGTGCTAAAATATAGTTAAATTAAATATAGCTTTTTCCCTGCAAACTGATACAACCAATCCTCTTTTTAGAATAATTTGCACCTATAAGTAGCCTACATTACATTAAGCTAATAAATAGAAGAGTAAGAGGTTATTTATTGTCATATAACGGTGTATTGCAAGCGTTTTTCATTGTTTCTTGTAAACTGTAGTGTTATTGCATATATACAGGTAGTTTTACTTATCGTATTGCTATATACCCATGAAATGTAGTGTTTTCAATGATTATAGCTAGTTATCAGTGAAGAGTTTTTTTCTCCTAATAAATGAATTATATTCCTTTATTTCTGTAGCTTTCGATATTTTCCACAACAACATTTTACAAAATTAATACCTAGAAATATGTATTTATGATGAAATTTGGGTATCAATTTTAATCCTAAAAACAACGTTTTTTCAAGTGTTTTAATGTATTTTAAAAGTGCTAAAAAATGACGAAAATTGACATTATTTAGCCCTTTTTTTGATAGAGATATTCAAAATATGGTATTATAGTTGTTTACGATAGATAATGCTATTTTAAACAACTGTAAGCTTATAAAAGTATTTTGAGGCTATATATTGTGATACAATTGTATATTACAAGTGTTTTTCATAGTTTCTTGTAAATTGTGGTATAATATCATAAATAATAGGAATTTACCTCATGATAATGCTTTATACCCTCAAAATGTGTTCTTTTCAATGATTTAAGCTATTTATCGGTGAAATATAGCTTTTTTCCTACAAATTGAAACAACCAATCCTCTTTTTAGAATAATTTGCACCTATAAGTAGCCTAAATTACATTAAGCTAGTAAATACAAGAGTAAGAGGTTATTTGTTGTCATATAACGGTATATTGCAAGCGTTTTTCAGAGTTTCTTGTAAACTGTAGTGTTATTGTAAATATACAACTAGTTTTTACCTATCATATTGCTATATACCCATAAATGTAGTGTTTTCAATGATTTTAGCTAGTTATCAGTGAAAGTTTTTTTTCTTCTACAAATTGAAGTATATTCCTTTATTTCTGTAGCTAGCTAGCTTTCGATATTTGCCACAACTACATTTTACAAAATTAATACCTAAAAATATGTATTTAATATGAAACTTGAGTATTAATTTTAATCCTAAAAACAACGTTTTTTCAAGTGTTTTAATGTATTTCTGAAGTGCTAAAAAATGTCGAAAATTGACATTTTTTAGCCCTTTTTTTTTATAGAGAAACTCAAATATTGGTATTATAGTTGTTTTCGATTGAAAATGCTATTTTAAACTGCTGTAAGCTTATAAAAGGAGTTTGAGGCTATATATTGTGATACAATTGTATATTACAAGTGTTTTTCATAGTTTCTTGTAAATTGTAGTGTTATATCATAAATAATAGGAATTTAATAAATAATAGGAATACCTTATGATAATGGTTTATACCCTCAACATGTGTACTTTTCAATGATTTAAGCTATTTATCGGTGAAATATAGTTTTTTCCTACAAATTGAAACAACCAATCCTCTTTTTAGAATAATTTGCACCTATAAGTAGATTACGTTACATTAAGCTAATACATAGAAGTGTAAGAGATTATTTAATATGATATAACCGTATATTGCAAGCGTTTTCCTAGTTTCTTGTAAACTGTAGTATTATTGTATATATAGAAGTAGTTTTACTTATCATAATGCTATATACCCATAAAATGTAGTGTTTTCATTGATTTTAGCTAGTTATCTGTGAAGAGTTGTTTGTTTCTACAAATTGAAGTATATTCCTTTAATTATATAGCTAGATAACTTTCGATATTTGCCACAACTACATTTTACAAAATTAATACCTAAAAATATGTATTTATCATGAAACTTATGAATCAATTTTAATCCTAAAAACAATGTTTTTTCAAGTGTTTTAAAGAATTTTTGATGTGCTAAAAAATGTCGAAAATTGACATTTTTTAGCCCTTTTTTTGATAGAGAAACTCAAAATATGGTATTATAGATGTTTTCGAGAGAAAATGCTATTTTAAACTACTGTAAGCTTATACAAGGAGTTTGAGGCTATATATTGTGATACAATTGTATATTACAAGTGTTTTTCATAGTTTCTTGTAAATTGTAGTTTTATATCATAAATAATAGGAATTTACCTCATGATAATGCTTTATACCCTCAAAATGTGTTCTTTTCAATAATTTAAGCTATTTATCGGTGAAATATAGCTTTTTTCCTACAAATTGAAACAACCAATCCTCTTTTTAGAATAATTTGCACCTATAAGTAGCCTACATTACATTAAGCTAATAAATACAAGAGTAAGAGGTTATTTGTTGTCATATAACGGTATATTGCAAGCGTTTTTCATAGTTTCTTGTAAACTGTAGCGTTATTGTAAATATACAACTAGTTTTACCTATCATATTGCTATATACCCATAAAATGTAGTGTTTTCAATGATTTTAGCTAGTTATCAGGAAAGGTTTTTTTTCTTCTACAAATTGAAGTATATTCCTTTATTTCTGTAGCTAGATAGCTTTCAATATTTGCTACAACTACATTTTACAAAATTAATACCTAAAATTATGTATTTAATATGAAACTTAAGTATCAATTTTAATCCTAAAAACAACGTTTTTTCAAGTGTTTTAATGTGCTTTTGAAGTGCTAAAAAATGTCGAAAATTGACATTTTTTAGACTTTTTATTTATAGAGAAACTCAAAATATGGTATTATAGTTGTTTTCGATAGAAAATGCTATTTTAAACTACCGTAAGCTTTTAAAAGGAGTTTGAGGCTATATATTGTGATACAATTGTATATTACAAGTATTTTTCATAGTTTCTTGTAAATTGTAGTGTTATATCATAAATAATAGGAATTTAATAAATAATAGGAATACCTTATGATAATGGTTTATACCCTCAAAATGTGTACGATTCAATGATTTAAGCTATTTATCGGTGAAATAGAGTTTTTTCCTACAAATTGAAACAACCAATCCTCTTTTTTGAATAATTTGCACCTATAAGTAGCCTACATTACATTAAGCTAATAAATAGAAGAGTAAGAGGTTATTTATTGTCATATAACGGTATATTGCCAGCGTATTTCATAGTTTCTTGTAAACTGTAGTGTTATTGTATATATACAAGTAGTTTTACTTATCATATTGCTATATACCCATAAAATGTAGTGTTATCAACGATTTTAGCTAGTTATCAGTGAAGAGTTGTTCTTTACTAATAATCGAATTAAATTCCCTTTATTAAAATAGCTAACGATATTTGCCACAACAACCTTATACAAATTTAATACTTAGAAATATATATTTATGAAGAAACTTAAGTATCAATTTTAATCCTAAAAACAACGTTTTTTCAAGTGTTTTAATGTATTTTTGAAGTGCTAAAAAATGCGGAAAATGGACATTATTAAGCCCTTTTTTTGATAGAGAAACTCAAAATATGGTATTATAGTTGTTTTCGATAGATAATGCTTTTTTAAACTACTGAAAACTTATAAAAGGTGTTTGAGGCTATATATTTGGATTCAATTATATATTACAATTGTTTTTCATAGTGTCTTGTAAATTGTTGTGTTATATTATAAATAAAAGAAATTTACCTTATGATAATGCTTTATACCCTCAAAATGTGTTCTTTTCAATGATTTTAGCTAGTTATCGGTGAAATATAGCTTTTTTCCTACAAATTGAAACAACCAATCCCCTTTTTAGAATAATTTGCACCTATAAGTAGACTTCATTACATTAAGGTAATAAATAGAAGAGTAAGAGGTTATTTATTGTGATATAACGGTATATTGCAAGCGGTTTTCATAGTTTCTTGTAAACTGTAGTGTTATTGTAAATATACAAGTAGTTTTACCTATCATATTGCTATATACCCATAAAATGTAGTGTTTTCAATGATTTTAGCTAGTTATCAGTGAAATGTTTTTTTTCTTCTACAAATTGAAGTATATTCCTTTATTTCTGTAGCTAGATAGCTTTCAATATTTGCCACAACTACATTTTACAAAATTAATACCTAAAAATATGTATTTACTATGAAACTTAGGTATCAATTTCAATCCTAATAAAAATGTTTTTTCAAGTGTTTTAATGTATTTTTGAAGTGCTAAAAAATGTCGAAAATTGACATTTTTCAGCCCTTTTGTTGATAGAGAAACTCAAAATATGGTATTATAGTTGTTTTCGATAGAAAATGCTATTTTAAACTACTGTAGGCTTTTAAAAGGAAGTTTGAGGCTATATATTGTGATACAATTATATATTCAAAGGGTTTTTCATAGTTTCTTGTAAATTGTAGTGTTATATCATAAATAAATTAAATTTACCTTATGATAATGCTTTATACCCTCAAAATGTGTTCTTTTCAATGATTTAAGCTATTTATCGGTTAAATATAGCTTTTTTCCTAAAAATTGAAACAACCAATCCTCTTTATAGAATAATTTTCACCTATAAGTACCCTACATTACATTAAGCTAATAAATAGAGGAGTAAGAGTTTATTTATTGTCACACAACGGTATATTGCAAGCGTTTTTCATAGTTTCTTGTAAACTGTATTGTTATTGTATATATACAAGTAGTTTTACTAATCATATTCCTATCTATCTATAATAATATAAGCGAAAGTGTGTCTGTCTGTCTGTCTGTCTGTCTGTCTGTCTGTCTGTCTGTGTGTGTGTGTGTGTGGTATAGGTTCCGCCCCCCGTGGCGCAATCACCTCATATGGCACATTTTTGGAACCGGGTTGACCAGGGGAAGGTCATAAGCCCAATTATGAGATGATTCGATCACTTTTTTTTTTCTTCTTTTTTTTAGCAGCCTATTAGCGATAATTGTGAAAAAAAAAGTGGGTTGCGAGAATTGAGGAAACCTTGATGTAGGGTGATGGGTAATGGGTGAATGAATGGGTGGGGTGATGGGTAATGGGTGTGGGGTGATGGGTGAGTGAATGGGTGGGGGGTGATGGGTTGGGGGTGATGGGTGATGGGTGAGGGAATAGGTGGGGAGTGATGGGTAATGGTAAATATAAGCGAAAGTGTGTCTGTCTGTCTGTGTGTGTGTGTGTGTGTGTGTGTGTGTGTCTGGTATAGGTTCCGCCCCCTGTGGTGCAATCACCTCATATGAAACATTTTTGGAACCGGGTTGACTAGGGGAAGGTTTTAAGCCCATTTATGAGATGATCCGATCACTTTTTTTTTTTTTTTTTAGCAGCCTATTAGCGATAATTGTGAAAAAAAAGTGGGTTGCGAGAATTGAGGAAACCTTGATGTAGGGTGATGGGTAATGGGTGAGTGAATGGGTGGGGTGATGGGTAATGGGTGTGGGGTGATGGGTGAGTGAATGGGTGGGGGGTGATGGGTTGGGGGTGATGGGTGATGGGTGAGGGAATAGGTGGGGGGTGATGGGTAATGGTAAATATAAGCGAAAGTGTGTCTGTCTGTCTGTCTGTCTGTGTGTGTGTGTGTGTGTGTGTGTGTGTGTGTCTGGTATAGGTTCCGCCCCCCGTGGCGCAATCACCTCATATGAAACATTTTTGGAACCGGGTTGACCAGGGGAAGGTTTTAAGCCCAATTATGAGATGATCCGATCACTTTTTTTTTTTTTTTTTAGCAGCCTATTAGCGATAATTGTGAAAAAAAAGTGGGTTGCGAGAATTGAGGAAACCTTGATGTAGGGTGATGGGTAATGGGTGAGTGAATGGGTGGGGTGATGGGTAATGGGTGTGGGGTGATGGGTGAGTGAATGGGTGGGTGGTGATGGGTTGGGGGTGATGGGTGATGGGTGAGGTAATAGGTGGGGGGTGATGGGTAAGGGTGAGTGAATGGGTGTGTGGTGATGGGTAATGGGTGAGTGAATGGGTGGTGGGTGATGGGTAATGGGTGAGTGAATGGGTGGGGGGTGATGGGTAATGAGTAAGTGAATGGGTGGGGGTAATACATACATTTCTACATCCATGATTTCAGGAAAGTTAGAAGGGGCTATCTGGAGAGTCCGTGTTTGGTGGGCCAAAGGCCCACCAAACACAGGTGGTGGGCCGAAGGCCCACCACCAATAGCCCTCCGCAGGAGCTAGCCAAAAAGTCCGCCCGGAGGGCGGCTTTGCGGCTAGTAATAATATAAGCGAAAGTGTGTCTGTCTGTCTGTCTGTCTGTGTGTGTGTGTGTGTGTGTGGTATAGGTTCCGCCCCCCGTGGCGCAATCACCTCATATGAAACATTTTTGGAACCGGGTTGACCAGGGGAAGGTCATAAGCCCACTTATGAGATGATTCGATCACTTTTTTTTTTTTTTTTTTTTTAGCAGCCTATTAGCGATAATTGTGAAAAAAAAGTGGGTTGCGAGAATTGAGGAAACCTTGATGTAGGGTGATGGGTAATGGGTGAGTGAATGGGTGGGGTGATGGGTAATGGGTGTGGGGTGATGGGTGAGTGAATGGGTGGGGGGTGATGGGTTGGGGGTGATGGTTGATGGGTGAGGGAATAGGTGGGGAGTGATGGGTAATGGTAAATATAAGCGAAAGTGTGTCTGTCTGTCTGTCTGTCTGTGTGTGTGTGTGTGTGTGTGTGTGTGTGTGTCTGGTATAGGTTCCGCCCCCTGTGGCGCAATCACCTCATATGAAACATTTTTGGAACCGGGTTGACCAGGGGAAGGTTTTAAGCCCATTTATGAGATCATCCGATCACTTTTTCTTCTTTTTTTTTGCAGCCTATTAGCGATAATTGTGAAAAAAAAGTGGGTTGCGAGAATTGGAGAGAACTGAAACTCGAGAAATGCCAGTGGTCGCTGGCAGTTTTAACTCAAAGGTTGGTCTACTGTGTTTTCCCTCCGCGACTAATATTTTTCATAAATAAATTTCGCGATAAATATTGATGCACCGCATCTGAATACTAAAAAAGAACGTTCTTCTGTTGTTCTAGTAAGTGTATGCATGACATGCATTACGATTGAACGTTCTAAGATAGCAATTTAATGCAAATTACTCGCCTCGAGTAGCAAAGCTTAATATATTTTTTACATGTATATTGTGGCATGTAAAATTTGGGCGATGTTTACACTGTTTTCTAAGACAGTACTGCTGCTCTGGCAAACGCTTGTCAAAATACAATAAGCAATGCCTTGGAAAAACGAAGAATAAAGAATGCCGAAATCGGCTTGTTGCTGCGACAATGTAGGTTATAATTGTGGAGGCGACACGCCGCGGCGGGGAGTGGTGGCGGGGAGATTGTGGCGGGGAGATTGAATCAAAACATTGCTACTTCACGCGTCGACTCATTGCACTTCCAGGCTTTCTATCTGATTGATACACAATAATAACAGGAACATATGACTGCCTAGGTATAGATAACTTCTAAACATACGTTATTGACTGTATAATATCATAGAGTAACATTTACCTCGCCTCCTCAACTATAACCTACTTGGTTATTTGGTTAAATACATGTTTTACAGAATCAGGCTTCTATACAATATACATATAGAAGAAAATCGTTCTTAAAATTATACTTTTGTGTTTTAAGTGCAGTGGAATAAGCCCATATTTTTCTTTCAAGTTGACCAACTTTTCACCAAATTGTGAGTTAAAACTGCCAGCGACCACTGGCATTTCGGAGTTGCAGTTCTCTCTAATTGAGGAAACCTTGATGTAGGGTGATGGGTAATGGGTGAGTGAATGGGTGGGGTGATGGGTAATGGGTGTGGGGTGATGGGTGAGTGAATGGGTGGGGGGTGATGGGTGATGGGTGAGGGAATAGGTGGGGGGTGATGGGTAATCTATAATAATATAAGCGAAAGTGTGTCTGTCTGTCTGTCTGTGTGTGTGTGTGTGTGTGTGTGTGTGGTATAGGTTCCGCCCCCCGTGGCGCAATCACCTCATATGGCACATTTTTGGAACCGGGTTGACCAGGGGAAGGTCATAAGCCCACTTATGAGATGATTCGATCACTTTATTTTTTTTTATTTTTTTTTAGCAGCCTATTAGCGATAATTGTGAAAAAAAAAGTGGGTTGCGAGAATTGAGGAAACCTTGATGTAGGGTGATGGGTAATGGGTGAGTGAATGGGTGGGGTGATGGGTAATGGGTGTGGGGTGATGGGTGAGTGAATGGGTGGGGGGTGATGGGTTGGGGGTGATGGGTGATGGGTGAGGGAACAGGTGGGGAGTGATGGGTAATGGTAAATATAAGCGAAAGTGTGTCTGTCTGTCTGTCTGTGTGTGTGTGTGTGTGTGTGTGTGTGTCTGGTATAGGTTCCGCCCCCCGTGGCGCAATCACCTCATATGGCACATTTTTGGAACCGGGTTGACCAGGGGAAGGTTTTAAGCCCAATTATGAGATGATCCGATCACTTTTTTTTTTTTTTTAGCAGCCTATTAGCGATAATTGTGGAAAAAAAGTGGGTTGCGAGAATTGAGGAAACCTTCATGTAGGGTGATGGGTAATGGGTGAGTGAATGGGTGGGGTGATGGGTAATGGGTGTGGGGTGATGGGTGAGTGAATGCGTGGGGGGTGATGGGTTGGGGGTGATGGGTGATGGGTGAGGGAATAGGTGGGGGGTGATGGGTAATGGTAAATATAAGCGAAAGTGTGTCTGTCTGTCTGTCTGTCTGTGTGTGTGTGTGTGTGTGTGTGTGTGTGTGTGTCTGGTATAGGTTCCGCCCCCCGTGGCGCAATCACCTCATATGGCACATTTTTGGAACCGGGTTGACCAGGGGAAGGTTTTAAGCCCAATTATGAGATGATCCGATCACTTTTTTTTTTTTTTTTAGCAGCCTATTAGCGATAATTGTGAAAAAAAAAGTGGGTTGCGAGAATTGAGGAAACCTTGATGTAGGGTGATGGGTAATGGGTGAGTGAATGGGTGGGGTGATGGGTAATGGGTGTGGGGTGATGGGTGAGTGAATGGGTGGGGGGTGATGGGTTGGGGGTGATGGGTGATGGGTGAGGGAATAGGTGGGGGGTGATGGGTAATGGGTGAGTGAATGGGTGTGTGGTGATGGGTAATGGGTGAGTGAATGGGTGGGGGGTGATGGGTAATGGGTGAGTGAATGGGTGGGGGGTGATGGGTAATGGGTGAGTGAATGGGTGGGGGTAATACATACATTTCTACATCCATGATTTCAGGAAAGTTAGAAGGGGCTATCTGGAGAGTCCGTGTTTGGTGGGCTGAAGGCCCACCAAACACAGGTGGTGGGCCGAAGGCCCACCAAACACAGGTGGTGGGCCGAAGGCCCACCACCAATAGCCCTCCGCAGGAGCTAGCCAAAAAGTCCGCCCGGAGGGCGGCTTTGCGGCTAGTATACCCATAAAATGTAGTGTTTTCAACGATTTTAGCTAGTTCTCAGTGAAGAGTTTTTTCTCTTCTAATATAATTGATTTATATTCCTTTAAATCTGTAGCCTACGATATATGCCACAACAACATTTTACAAAATTATTACTTAGAAATATGTATTTATGATGAAATTTAAGTATCAATTTTAATCCTAAAAACAATGTTTTTTTAAGCATTTTAATGTATTTTTTAAGTGCTAAAAAAGGCTGAAAATTGACAATATTTAGCCCTTCTTTTGATAGAGAAATTCAAAATATGTTATTATAGTTGTTTGCGATAGAAAATGCTATTTTAAACTACTCAAAGCTTATAAAAGGAGTTTGAGGCTATATATTGTGATACAATTGTATATTACAAGTGTTTTTCATGGTTTCTTGTAAATTGTAGTGTTATATCATAAATAATAGGAATCTACCTTATGATAATGCTTTATACCCTCAAAATGTGTTCTTTTCAATGATTTAAGCTATTTCTCGGTGATCTAAAGCTTTTTTCCTACAAATTGAAAAACCAACCCTCTTTTTAGATTAATTTGCACCTATAAGTAGTCTACATTACATTAAGCTAATAAATAGAAGAGTAAGAGGATATTTATTGTCATATAAAGGCATATTGCAAGCGTTTTTCATAGTTTCTTGTAAACTGTAGTGTTATTATCCAAATAGTTTTACTTATCGTATTGCTATATACCCATAAAATATAGCGTTTTCAACGATTTTAGCTAGTTATCAGTGAAGAGTTTTTTTTTTCTTCTAATAAATGAATTAAATTCCTTTATATCTGTAGCTGACGATATTTGCCACAACAACATTTTACAAAATTAATACATAGAAAAATGTATTTATGATGAAATTTAAGTATGAGTTTTAATCCTAAAAAACAACGTTTTTACAAGTGTTTTAATGTATTTTTGAAGTGCTAAGAAATGCCGAAAATTGACATTATTGAGCCCTTTTTTTGATAGAGAAATTCCATATATGGTTCTATATTTGTTTTCGATAGAAAATGCTATTTTAAACTATTGTAAGCTTATAAAAGGAGTTTGAGGCTATATATTGTGATACAATTATATATTACAAGTGCTTTTCATAGTTTCTTGTAAATTATAGTGTTATATCATAGATAATAGGAATTAACCTTATGATAATGCTTTATACCCTCAAAATGTGTTCTTTTCAATGATTTAAGCTATTTATCGGTTAAATATAGCTTTTTTTCTACAAACTGATACAACCAATCCTCTTTTTAGAATAATTTGCCCCTATAACTAGCCTACATTACATTAAGCTAATAAATAGAAGAGTAAGAGGTTATTTATTGTCATATAACGGTGTATTGCAAGCGTTTTTCATTGTTTCTTGTAAACTGTAGTGTTATTGCATATATACAAGTAGTTTTACTTATCGTATTGCTATATACCCATAAAATGTAGTGTTTTCAATGATTATAGCTAGTTATCAGTGAAGAGTTTTTTTCTCCTGATAAATGAATTATATTCCTTTATTTCTGTAGCTATCGATATTTGCCACAACAACATTTTACAAAATTAATACTTAGAAATATGTATTTATGATGAAATTTGGGTATCAATTTTAATCCTAAAAACAACGTTTTTTCAAGTGTTTTAATATATTTTAAAAGTGCTAAAAAATGACGAAAATTGACATTATTTGGCCCTTTTTTTGATAGAGATATTCAAAATATGGTATTATAATTGTTTTCGATAGATAATGCTATTTTAAACTACTGTAAGCTTATAAAAGGAGTTTGAGGCTATATATTGTCATACAATTGTATATTACAAGTGTTTTTCATAGTTTCTTGTAAATTGTAGTATTATATCATAAATAATAGGAATTTACCTCATGATAATGCTTTATACCCTCAAAATGTGTTCTTTTCAATGATTTAAGCTATTGATCGGTGAAATATAGCTTTTTTCCTACAAATTGAAACAACCAATCCTCTTTTTAGAATAATTTGCACCTATAAGTAGCCTAAATTACATTAAGCTAATAAATACATGAGTAAGAGGTTATTTGTTGTCATATAACGGTATATTGAAAGCGTTTTTCAGAGTTTCTTGTAAACTGTAGTGTTCTTGTAAATATACAACTAGTTTTACCTATCATATTGCTATATACCCATAAAATTTAGTGTTTTCAATGATCTTAGCTAGTTATCAGTGAAAGTTTTTTTTCTTCTACAAATTGAAGTATATTCCTTTATTTCTGTAGCTAGCTAGCTTTCGATATTTGCCACAACTACATTTTACAAAATTAATACCTAAAAATATGTATTTAATATGAAACTTGAGTATTAATTTTAATCCTAAAAACGACGTTTTTTCAAGTGTTTTAATGTATTTTTGAAGTGCTAAAAAATGTCGAAAATTGATATTTTTTAGCCCTTTTTTTTTTATAGAGAAACTCAAAATGTGGTATTATAGTTGTTTTCGATAGAAAATGCTATTTTAAACTACTGTAAGCTTATAAAAGGAGTTTGAGGCTATATATTGTGATACAATTGTATATTACAAGTATTTTTTATAGTTTCTTGTAAATAGTAGTGTTATATCATAAAATATAGGAATTTAATAAATAATAGGAATACCTTATGATAATGGTTTATACCCTCAAAATGTGTACTTTTCAATGATTTAAGCTATTTATCGTTGAAATATAGTTTTTTCCTACAAATTGAAGCAACCAATCCTCTTTCTATATTAATAAAAGCGAAAGTGTGTCTGTCTGTGTGTGTGTGTGTGTGGTATAGGTTCCGCCCCCCGTGGCGCAAACACCTCATATGGCACATTTTTGGAATCAGGTTGACCAGGGGAAGGTCATAAGCCCACTTATGAGATGATCCGATCATTTTTTTTTTTTTTTTTTTTAACAGCCTATTAGCGAGAATTGTGAAAACCAAAGTAGGTTGCGAGAATTGAGGAAGCCTTGATGTAGGATGATGGGTAATGGGTGAGTGAATGGGTGGGGTGATGGGTAATGGGTGTGAGGTGATGGGTGAGTGAATGGGTGGGGGGTGATGGGTTGGGGGTGATGGGTGATGGTGAGGGAATAGGTGGGGGGTGATGGGTAATCTATAATAATATAAGCAAAAGTGTGTCTCTCTGTCTGTCTGTCTGTCTGTGTGTGTGTGTGTGTGTGTGTGTGTGTGTGTGTGTGTGTGTGTGTGTGTCTGGTATAGGTTCCGCCCCCCGTGGCGCAATCAACTCATATGGCACATTTTTGGAACCGGGTTGACCAGGGGAAGGTTTTAAGCCCAATTATGAGATGATCCAATCATTTTTTTTTTTTTTTTTTTTTAGCAGCCTATTAGCGATAATTGTGAAAAAAAAGTGGGTTGCGAGAATTGAGGAAACCTTGATGTAGGGTGATGGGTAATGGGTGAGTGAATGGGTGGGGTGATGGGTAATGGGTGTGGGGTGATGGGTGAGTGAATGGGTGGGGGGTGATGGTTTGGGGGTGATGGGTGATGGGTGAGGGAATAGGTGGGGGGTGATGGGTAATCTATATTAATAAAAGCGAAAGTGTGTCTGTCTGTGTGTGTGTGTGTGTGATGGTATAGGTTCCGCCCCCCGTGGCGCAAACACCTCATATGGCACATTTTTGGAATCAGGTTGACCAGGGGAAAGTCATAAGCCCACTTATGAGATGATCCGATCACTTTTTTTTCTTCTCTTTTTAGCAGCCTATTAGCGAGAATTGTGAAAACAAAAGTGGGTTCCGAGAATTGAGGAAGCCTTGATGTAGGGTGATGGGTAATGGGTGAGTGAATGGGTGGGGTGATGGGTAATGGGTGTGGGGTGATGGGTGAGTGAATGGGTGGGAGGTGATGGGTGATGGGTGAGGGAATAGGTGGGGGGTGATGGGTAATGGATGAGTGAATGAGTGTGTGGTGATGGGTAATGGATGAGTGAATGGGTGGGGGGTGATGGGTAATGGGTGAGTGAATGGGTGGGGGGTGATAGGTAATGGGTGAGTGAATGGGTGGGGTGATGGGTAATGGGTGTGGGGTGACGGGTGAGTGAATGGGTGGGGGAT
Organism: Chionoecetes opilio; assembly: GCA_016584305.1. Taxonomy (NCBI): domain Eukaryota; kingdom Metazoa; phylum Arthropoda; class Malacostraca; order Decapoda; family Majidae; genus Chionoecetes; species Chionoecetes opilio. The sequence continues at coordinate 57,047 of JACEEZ010014989.1, forward strand.
GATGGGTTGGGGGTGATGGGTGATGGGTGAGGGAATAGGTGGGGGGGGTGGGTAATGGGTGAGTGAATGGGTGTGTGGTGATGGGTAATGGGTGAGTGAATGGGTGGGGGGTGATGGGTAATGGGTGAGTGAATGGGTGGGGGGTGATGGGTAAAGGGTGAGTGAATGGGTGGGGGGTGATGGGTAATGGGTGAGTGAATGGGTGGGGGGAATACATACATTTCTACATCCATGATTTCAGGAAAGTTAGAAGGGGCTATCTGGAGAGTCCATGTTTGGTGGGCCGAAGGCCCACCAAACACAGGTGGTGGGCCGAAGGCACACCAATAGCCCTCCGCAGGAGCTAGCCAAAAAGTCCGCCCGGAGGGCGGCTTTGCGGCTAGTTTAGAATAATTTGCACCTATAAGTAGATTACGTTACATTAAGCTAATACATAAAAATGTAAGAGATTATTGAATTTGATATAACGGTATATTGCAAGCGTTTTCCTAGTTTCTTGTAAACTGTAGTGTTATTGTATATGTAGAATTAGTTTTACTTATCATAATGCTAAATACCCATAAAATGTAGTGTTTTCATTGATTTTAGCTAGTTATCTGTGAAGAGTTGTTTGTTTCTACAAATTGAAGTATATTCCTTTAATTCTATAGCTAGATAGCTTTCGATATTTGCCACAACTACATTTTACAAAATTGATACCTAAAAATATGTATTTATCATGAAACTTATGAATCAATTTTAATCCTAAAAACAATGTTTTTTCAAGTGGTTTAAAGAATTTTTGAAGTGCTAAAAAATGTCTAAAATTGACATTTTTTAGCCCTTTTTTTGATAGAGAAACTCAAAATATGGTATTATAGTTGTTTTCGAGAGAGAATGCTATTTTAAACTACTGTAAGCTTATACAAGGAGTTTGAGGCTATATATTGTGATACAATTGTATATTACAAGTGTTTTTCATAGTTTCTTGTAGATTATAGTTTTATATCATAAATAATAAGAATTTACCTCATGATAATGCTTTATACCCTCAAAATGTGTTCTTTTCAATGATTTAAGCTATTTATCGGTGAAATATAGCTTTTTTCCTACAAATTGAAACAACCAATCCTCTTTTTAGAATAATTTGCACCTATAAGTAGCCTACATTACATTAAGCTAATAAATACAAGAGTAAGAGCTTATTTGTTGTCATATAACGGTATATTGCAAGCGTTTTTCATAGTTTCTTGTAAACTGTAGTGTTATTGTAAATATGCAACTAGTTTTACCTATCATATTGCTATATACCCATAAAATGTAGTGTTTTCAATAATTTTAGCTAGTTATCAGGAAAAGTTTTTTTTCTTCTACAAATTGAAGTATATTCCTTTATTTCTGTAGCTAGATATTTTTCGATATTTGCTACAACTACATTTTACAAAATTAATACCTAAAATTATGTATTTAATATGAAACTTAGGTATCAATTTTAATCCTAAAAACAACGTTTTTTCAAGTGTATTAATGTGTTTTTGAAGTGCAAAAAAATGTCGAAAATTGACATTTTTTAGCCTTTTTTTTATAGAGAAACTCAAAATATGGTATTATAGTTGTTTTCGATAGAAAATGCTATTTTAAACTACCGTAAGCTTTTAAAAGGAGTTTGAGGCTATATATTGTGCTACAATTGTATATTACAAGTGTTTTTCATAGATTCTTGTAAGTTGTAGTGTTATATCATAAATAATAGGAATTTAATAAATAATATGAATACCTTTTGATAATGGTTTATACCCTCAAAATGTGTACGATTCAATGATTTAAGCTATTTATCGGTGAGATATAGTTTTTTCCTACAAATTGAAATAACCAATCCTCTTTTTTGAACAATTTGCACCTATAAGTAGCCTACATTACATAAAGCTAATAAATAGAAGAGTAGAGGTTATTTATTGTCATATAACGGTATATTGCAAGCGTATTTCATAGTTTCTTGTAAACTGTAGTGTTATTGTATATATACAAGTAGTTTTACTTATCATATTGCTATATACCCATAAAATGTAGTGTTATCAACGATTTTAGCTAGTTATCAGTGAAGAGTTGTTCTTTTCTAATAATCGAATTAAATTCCCTTTATTAAAATAGCTAACGATATTTGCCACAACAACCTTTTACAAAATTAATATCTAGAAATATATATTTATGATGAAACTTAAGTATCAATTTTTATCCTAAAAACAACGTTTTTTCAAGTGTTTTAATGTATTTTTGAAGTGCTAAAAAATGCCGAAAATTGACATTATTTAGCCCTTTTTTTGATAGAGAAACTCAAAATATGGTATTATAGTTGTTTTCGATAGATAATGGTTTTTTAAACTACTGTAAGCTTATAAAAGGAATTTGAGGCTATATATTGTTATACAATTGTATATTACAATTGTTTTTCATAGTTTCTTGTAAATTGTAGTGTTATATTATAAATAATAGGAATTTACCTCATGATAATGCTTTATACCCTCAAAATGTGTTCTTTTCAATGATTTTAGCTAGTTATCGGTGAAATATAGCTTTTTTCCTACAAATTGAAACAACCAATCCTTTTTTTAGAATAATTTGCACCTATAAGTAGCCTTCATTACATTAAGCTTATAAATAGAAGAGTAAGAGGTTATTTATTGCCATATAACGGTATATTGCAAGCGTTTTTCAGAGTTTCTTGTAAACTGTAGTGTTATTGTAAATATACAAGTAGTTTTACCTATCATATTGCTATATACCCATAAAATGTAGTGTTTTCAATGATTTTAGCTAGTTATCAGGGAAGAGTTTTTTTTCTTCTACAAATTGAAGTATATTCCTTTATTTCTGTAGCTTCCAATATTTGCTACAACTACATTTTACAAAATTAATACCTATAAATATGTATTTATCATGAAACTTAAGTATCAATTTCAATCCTAATAACAATGTTTTTTCAAGTGTTTTAATGTATTTTTGAAGTGCTAAAAAATGTCGAACATTGACATTATTCACCAACCTTTTTGAAAGAGAAATTCAAAATGGGTTTTAATAGTTGTTCTCGTTAGCAAATGCTATTTTAAACAACTGAAAACGTATATAAGGTGGTTGCGGCTATATATTTGGACACAATTGTATATTACAAGTGTTTTTCATAGTTTCTTGTAAATTGTACTGTTATATTATAAATAAAAGAAATTTACCTCATGATAATGCTTTATACCCTCAAAATGTGTTCTTTTCAATGATTTTAGCTAGTTATCGGTGAAATAAAACTTTTTTCCTACAAATTGAAACAACCATCCTTTTTTTAGAATAATTTGCACCTATAAGTAGCCTACATTACATTAAGCTAATAAATAGAGGAGTAAGAGGTTATTTATTGTCATATAACGGTATATTGCAAGCGTTTTTCATAGTTTCTTGTAAACTGTAGTGTTATTGTAAATATACAAGTAGTTTTACCTATCATATTGCTATATACCCATAAAATAAAGTGTTTTCAATGATTTTAGCTAGTTATCAGTGAAATGTTTTTTTTCTTCTACAAATTGAAGTATATTCCTTTATTTCTGTAGCTAGATAGCTTTCAATATTTGCCACAACTACATTTTACAAAATTAATACCTAAAAATATGTATTTATCATGAAACTTAAGTATCAATTTCAATCCTAATAACAATGTTTTTTCAAGTGTTTTAATGTATTTTTGAAGTGCTAAAAAATGTCGAAAATTGACATTTTTTAGCCCTTTTGTTGATAGAGAAACTCAAAATATGGTATTACAGTTGTTTTCGATAGAAAATGCTATTTTAAACTATACTGTAGGCTTTTAAAAGGAAGTTTGAGGCTATATATTGTGATACAATTGTATATTAAAAGGGTTTTTCATAGTTTCTTGTAAATTGTAGTGTTATATCATAAATAAAAGAAATTTATCTTATCATAATTTCATACCCTTAAAATATGTTCTTTTCAATGATTTAAGTTATTTATCGGTTAAATATAGCTTTTTTCCTACAAATTGAAACAACCAACCCTCTTTTTAGAATAATTTGCACCTATAAGTAGCCTACATTACATTAAGCTAATAAATAGAAGAGTAGGAGGATATTTTTTGTCATATAACGGTATATTGCAAGCGTTTCTCATTGTTTCTTGTAAACTGTAGTGTTATTGCATATATACAAGTAGTTCTACTTATCGTATTGATATATACCCATAAAATGTAGTGTTTTCAATGATTATAGCTAGTTATCAGTGAAGAGTTTTTTTCTTCTAATAAATGGATTATATTCCTTTATTTCTGTAGCTTTCGATATTTGCCACAACAACATTTTACAAAATTAATACTTAGAAATATGTATTTATGAAGAAATTTGGGTATCAATTTTAATCCTAAAAACAACGTTTTTTCAAGTGTTTTAATGTAATTTAAAAGTGCTAAATAATGCCGAAAATTGACATTATTTAGCCCTTTTTGTGATAGAGAAACTCAAAATATTGTAATATAGTTGTTTTCGATAGAAAATTCTATTTTAAACTACTGTAAGCTTTTAAAAGGAGTTTGATGCTATATATTGTGATACAATTGTATATTAAAAGGGTTTTTCATAGTTTCTTGTAAATTGTAGTGTTATATCAAAAATAAAAGAAATTTACCTTATGATAAGCTTTATACCCTCAAAATGTGTTCTTTTCAATGATTTAAGCTATATATCGGTTAAATATAGCTTTTTTCCTAAAAATTGAAACAACCAATCCTCTTTTTAGAATAATTTTAACCTATTAGTACCCTACATTACATTAAGCTTATAAATAGAAGAGTAAGAGGTTATTTATTGTCATACAACGGTATATTGCTACCGTTTTTCATAGTTTCTTGTAAACTGTATTGTTATTGTATATATACAAGTAGTTTTACTAATCATATTCCTATATACCCATAAAATGTAGTGTTTCCAACGATTTTAGCTAGTTGTCAGTGAAGAGTTTTTTCTCTTCTAATAATTTTATTACGAGGTAAATTCCTTTTATTAATGATATAGCTCCACAATTTACAAACACTTGTAATACACAATTGTATCACAATATATAGCCTCAAACTCCTTTTATAAGCTTACAGTAGTTTAGAATAGCATTTTCTAACGAAAACAACAATAATACCAAATTTTGAATATCTCTATCAAAAAAGAGCTGAATAATGTCAATTTTCAACAATTTTTAGCACTTCAAAAATACATTAAAACACTTGAAAAAACGATATTTTTATGATTAAAATTGCAACTTAAATTTCATGAAAAAAGCTATATTTCACCGATAACCAGCTAAAATCATTGAAAAGAACACATTTTGAGGGTATAAAGCATTATCATAGGGTAAATTCTTTTTATTTATGATATAACTCTACAATTTACAAGAAACTATGAAAAACATTTGTAATATACAATTGTATCACAATATATAGCCTCAAACACCTTTTATAAGCTTTCAATAGTTTAAAATAGCATTTGCTAACGAAAACGACTATAAAACAACATTATGAATTTCTCTTTTAAAAAGGTTGGTGAATAATGTCAATCAAATTTCGACATTTTTTAGCACCTCAAAAATATATTAAAACACTTGAAAAAAGGTTGTTTTTAAGATTAAAATTGATACGTAAATTTCATGAAAAATACATATTTTTAGCTATTAATATTGTAAAATATTTTTGTAGCAAATATCGAAAACTATATAGCTACAGATATATACGAATATACTTCAATTTGTAGAAACAAACAGCTCTTCACAGATAACTATTAAAATAAATGAAAACACTACATTTTATGGTATATAGCAATATGATAAGTAAAACTACTTGTATATATACAATAAAACTACAGTTTACAAGAAAACAGGAAAACGCTTGCAATATACCTATATATCACAATAAATAATCTCTTACTCTTCTCTGAATTAGCTTGATTTAACGTAAGCTCCTTATAGGTGCAAATTATTCTAAAAAGAGGATTGTATACTTCACTTTGTAGGAAAAAAGTTATATTTCACCGATAACTAGCTAAAATCATTGAAAAGAACACATTTTGAGGGTAAAAAGCATTAAAATGAAGTAATTCCTTTTATTAATGATATAACACCACAATATACAAGAAACTATGAAAAACACTTGTAATACACAATTGTATCACAATATATAGCCTCAAACACCTTTTATAATCTTTCAATAGTTTAAAATAGCATCTGCTAACGAAAACAACTATAAAACCACATTTTGAATTTCTCTTTCATATAAGTTTGGTGAATAATGTCAATTTTCGACATTTTTTAGCACCTCAAAAATACATTAAAACACTTGAAAAAATGTTGTTTTTAGGATTAAAATTGATACTTAAATTTCATGACAAATACATATTTTTAGCTATTAATATTGTAAAATATATTTGTAGCAAATACCGAAAACTATATAGCTACAGATATATAGGAATATACTTCAATTTGTAGAAACAAACAGCTCTTCACAGATAACTAGCTAAAATCAATGAAAACACTACATTTTACGGGGATATAGCAATATGATAAGTAAAACTACTTGTATATATACAATAACACTACACTTTACAAGAAACTAGGAAAACGCTTGCAATATACCTTTATATCACAATAAATAATCTCTTACTCTTCTATGAATTAACTTAATGTAACGTAAGCTACTTATAGATGCAAATTATTCTAAAAAGAGGATTGTATACTTCAATTTGTAGGAAAACAGCTATATATCACCGATAACTAGCTAAAATCATTGAAAAGAACACATTTTGACGGTATAAAGCATTATCATGAGGTAAATTCCTTTTATTAATGATATAACACCACAATTTACAAGAAACTATGAAAAACACTTGTAATACACAATTGTATCACAATATATAGCCTCAAACTTGTTTTATAAGCTTACAGTAGTTTAAAATAGCATTTTCTAGCGAAAATAACAATAATACCATATTTAGAATATCTCTATCAAAAAAGAGCTGAATAATATCAATTTTCGACATTTTTTAGCACTTCAAAAATAAATTAAAACACTTGAAAAACGTTATTTTTAAGATTAAAATTGATACTTAAATTTCATGAAAAAAGCTATATTTCACCGATAACTAGCTAAAATAATTGAAAAGAACACATTTTGAGGGTATACAGCATTATCATAAGGTAAATTCATTTTATATATATTATAACACTACAATTTACAAGAAACTATGAAAAACACCTGTAATATACAATTTTATCACAATATATAGCCTCAAACAACTTTTATAAGCTTTCAATAGTTTAAAAAAGCATTTGCTAACGAAAACAACTATAAAACCACATTTTGAATTTCTCTCCCGAAAAGCTGGTGAATAATGTCAATTTCCGACATTTTTTAGCACTTCAAAAATACATTAAAACACTTGAAAAAATATTTTTTTAAGATTAAAATTGATACTTAAATTTCATGATAAATACATATTTTTAGCTATTAATTTTGTAAAATATTTTTGTTGCAAATATCGAAAACTATGTAGCAACAGTTATGGAAATATACTTCAATTTGTAGAAACAAAAAACTCTTCACAGATAACTATCTAAAATCAAAGAAAACACTACATTTTATGGGTATATAGCAATATGATAAGTAAAACTACTTGTATATATACAATAACACTACAGTTTACAAGAAACTAGGAAAACGTTTGCAATATACCGTTATATCACAATAAATAACCACTTACTCTCCTATGTATTAGCTTAATGTAACGTAGGCTACTTATAGGTGCAAATTATTCTAAAAAAAAGGATTGTGTACTTCAATTTGTAGGAAAAAAGCTATATTTCACCGATAACTAGCTAAAATCATTGAAACGAACACATTTTGAGGGTATAAAGCATTATCTTGACTTAAATTCCTTTTATTAATGATATAAAACTACAATTTACACGAAACTATGAAAAAATACTTGTAATATATAATTGTATCAAAATATATAGCCTCAAACTCCTTTTATAAGCTTTCAGTATTTTGAAATAGCATTTTCTAACGAAAACAACAATAATACCACATTTTGAATATCCATATCAAAAAAGGGCTGAATAATGTCAATTTTCGACAATTTTTAGCACTTTCAAAAACACATTAAAACACTTGAAAAACGTTATTTTAAGATTAAAATTGATACTTAAAATTCATGAAAAAAGCTATATTTCACAGAAACTAGCTAAAATCATTGAAAAGAAACACATTTTGAGGGTATAAGCATTATCATCAGGTAAATTCCTTTTATTAATGATATAATACAACAATTTACACGAAACTATGAAAACACTTGTAATATCAATTGTATCACAATATATAGCCTCAAACACCTTTATAAGCTTTCAGTAGTTTAAATACATTAGCTAACGAAAACAACTATAAAACCACATTTTGAATTCCTCTTTCAAAAAGGTTGGTGAATAATGTTAATTTTCGACATGTTTTAGCACTTCAAAAATACATTAAAACACTTGAAAAAACTTTGTTTTCAAGATTAATATTGGTACATAAATTTCATGAAAAATATTATTTTTAGCTATTAATTTTGTAAAATATATTTGTAGCAAATATCGAAAGCTATATAGCTACAGATATATAGGAATATACTTCAATTTGTAATAAAAAACAACTCTTTCACGATATAACTAACTAAAAATCAATGAGAAAACACTACATTTTATGGGTTTATATAACAATATGATAAGTAAAACTATTTGTATATATACAATAACACTACAGTTTACAAGAAACTAGGAAAACGCTTGCAATATACCATTATATCACAATAAATCATCTCTTACTCTTCTATGTATTAGCTTAATGTAACTTAAGCTACTTATAGGTGCAAATTATTCTAAAAAGAGGATTTTATACATCAATTTGTAGGAAAAAAGCTATATTTCACCGATAACTAGCTAAAATTATTGAAAAGAACACATTTTGAGGGTATAAAGCATTATCATGGGGTAAATTCCTTTTATTAATGATATAACACCACAATTTACAAGAAACTATGAAAAACACTTGTAATACACAATTGTATCACAATATATAGCCTCAAAATCCTTTTATAAGCTTACAGTAGTTTAAAATAGAATATTCTAACGAAAACAACAATAATACCAAATTTTGAATTTCTCTATCAAAAAAGATGGTGAATAATATCAATTTTCGACATTTTTTAGCACCTAAAAAATACATTGAAACACTTGGAAAAACGTAGTTTTTAAGATTAAAATTGATACTTAAATTTCATGAAAAAAGCTATATTTCATAAAGCATTATCATAAGGTAAATTCCTTTTATATATAATATAACACTACAATTTACAAGAAACTATGAAAAACACTTGTAATATACAATTTTATCACAATATATAGCCTCAAACACCTTTTATAAGCTTTCAGTAGTTTAAAAAAGCATTTGCTAACGAAAACAACCAAAAAACCACATTTTGAATTTCTCTCTCAAAAAGGTTGGTGAATAATGTCAATTTCCAACATTTTTAGCACATCAAAAATACATTAAAACACTTGAAAAAATGTTGTTTTTAAGATTAAAATTGATACTTAAATTTCATGATAAATACATATTTTTATCTATTAATTTTGTAAATTATTTTTGTAGCAAATATCGAAAACTATATAGCAACAGTTATAGGAATATACTTCAATTTGTAGAAACAAAAAATTCTTCACAGATAACTAGCTAAAATCAATGAAAACACTACATTTTATGGGTATATAGCAATATGATAAGTAAAACTACTTGTATATATACAATAACACTACAGTTTACAAGTAACTAGGAAAATGCTTGCAATATACCGTTATATCACAATAAATAACCTCTTACTCTTCTATGTATTAGCTTAATGTAATGTAGGCTACTTATAGGTGCAAATTATTCTAAAAAAAGGATTGTATACTTCAGTTTGTAGGAAAAAAGCTATATTTCACCGAGAATTAGCTAAAATCATTGAAAAGAACACATTTTGAGGGTATAAAGCATTATCATGACCTAAATTCCTTTTATTAATGATATAAAACTACAATTTACACGAAATTATGAAAAAACACTTGTAATATATAATTGTATCAAAATATATAGCCTCAAACTCCTTTTATAAGCTTTCAGTATTTTGAAATAGCATTTTCTAACGAAAACAACAATAATACCACATTTTGAATATCCATATCAAAAAAGGGCTGAATAATGTCAATTTTCGACAATTTTTAGCACTTCAAAAACACATTAAAACACTTGAAAAACGTTATTTTTAAGATTAAAATTGATACTTAAAATTCATGAAAAAAGCTATATTTCACAGAAAACTAGCTAAAATCATTGAAAAGAACACATTTTGAGGGTATAA
>JACEEZ010014989.1:72500-82500 GCA_016584305.1 Chionoecetes opilio
GTGCTGGACGTGAACGCGACTTGGATTGGCTCCTGCAGTTCCTGCAAGAAGAAGTAGAGAGCATTGAACGTTCGTAGACTTTCAAGGATGTTACTTCAGAGAATTTAGAAAGGCAACATGAACCTGAAGAAAGACGGAATTGGTACATGAAGGGGTCAAGGGAGAAAGGGTCTTCAGCTTCAGCTCTTCACGCCTCTTCTGAAGTTAACTGGCTTAATTGTGGGTTTTGTAGCAAGAGACATAAAGCAGAGAAATGCTTTGAAATATTGAAATTAAGTGGAAGGGACCGTGCTGATAGAATTCAATCTGCCAGTTTGTGTTAAGTGTTTAAGTAAAGGGCATATTGCTAAGGGATGCTTTGCTAAGTGTGTAAAATGTAATGGTAATCACAATATTCTAATGTGTGGCATTAAATTGAATTCAAATATTAGTAATGACCACATGAAGGTTGTACCTGAACACAGGTCTGAACTCACTAGTGATGCCAACGGAAAGAGTTCATCAGTTCAGCAAGGTAGCGTTGCTCTTCAAAATATTACCTCCACTAATGAAACATGTACTATTTTGCAAACAGCAAAGGTTAAGGTTGTTGGAGCCATTGGTGTGCTTTATGATGCTAAACTTATGTTTGACAGTGGGTCTGACAGAACCTATGTAAGTAGTAATCTTGCTAAAAAGTGTAAACCTAAGTGGCTTTCTAGTCAGACAATTTCATATTCAGCATTTGGTGGTGAAAAGTCAAATAAGAGCAGGCAAAGTAACATTTATTCTCTGAAACTACTTGATTGTAATAATGCATCACATTTATTGATTGTTGTTCAAATTCCTAAGATATGTCAACCTTTGATTAGACCAACTGTTCCTCATAACTTATTGAGTGCCTTTTCCCATGTAGAACTTGCTGATGATCACTTGAATAATTTCCAGATGGACATAGATATATTGATTGGTCTCGATGCATACTGGCAATTCTTGATCCCCAGTGATACTTTTCAAGTTGATGGAATAGTAGCACAGAATTCAGTTTTTGGTTGGATTCTGTCAGGAGCTTGGCATGCTGTGCCAGATTCTCACTTTACTTCACATCAAATGTTGTGTATTTCCAAGGTGTCAGACTATGATGTAAGCAAGTTTTGGGACTTAGAGTCTGTAGGGATTACTTTTAAGGAAGCTGATTGTTTTTTTGAGTCTAACTCTGCCTTGCAGGAGTTTTCTAAGAGCATTAAGTTTGTTGATAGTAGATATGAAGTAGCCCTGCCTTGGAAGAGTGAAGCAGCAAAGGGTGGTCTCATAGATAATGAAAAACTTGCTATAAAGAGACTAGATAGATTACATACCAAGCTGCATAAAGATGTTGAGCTTAAAACAAATATTATAAGGTTTTTGATGATTATGCGAGGGAAGGTATTATTGAGGAAATTCCATGTGATGAGATTACTAGTCCTTACCCTACCTATTATCTGCCTCACCGTCCTGTAGTCAGAGAAAGCAGTGTGAGGACTAAGATTAGACCTGTTTTTGATGCATCAGCTCGTAGTTTATAATGGAATATCACTGAATGACTGTTTACTGACTGCCCATCCCTCAACCTGATTTAGTGGAAATACTGATACGCTTCAGGAGGTGGCCCATAGCTTTAGCTGCTGATATCACCAAGGCATTTTTGCAAATAAGTATGAAGCGAGAAGATAGAGATGTGCATCGTTTCTTTTCTGAAGGGTGTAATGTGATAGATTTATGAGATTTCTGCGTGTTTCCATTTGGTACACTGCCAGCCCTTTCTTATTAAATGCTACTATTCGACATCAATCTTGAAGGTACCCACTGAATGAGATAATACATGAATTAAAAGAGGATATGTATGTAGATAACTGGCTAGGTGGTGGCAGATAGTGTAGAAGAAGCTTGTGCAAAGTTTAGTGAAGCCTGTGAAGGTTTTGTCACATGCAGGATGCCTTTGAAAAAATGGTTTTTATAGTAGACTGGTAACATCTATATTTAATGATCAACTTGACTATGTAATGGGAATGAGGTTTACTAATGTGCTGGGATTGCAGTGGTGTACTTCTCTGTACATTCTCCTTTGAGGGACTAAATTTAGGTGCCCAAATTGAGTTAGTATTTTACCAAAAGATCTGTTCTTAGTTTTATTGCCAAGATCTTTGTTCCTCTGGGTATCATAAGTCCCTTTGTGATGTTTGGTAAAATACTCTTCAAGAATTTGGAGGTTAGGTATTTCTTGGGATGATATGTTGCCCTAGAACTACAAAGAAAGTTTGAGAAGTGGATTGAGAGTGCTACCTCTCTTAGATCATGGAGTCTTGATAGATGCTATTTTTCAGGTCCTTCCTTGGATAGCCTTGATAAAATTGAACTGCATACTTTTGGGACGCTTCTGAAAATTGATATGGACTTGTGTATATGTCAGAACCCTGTGCCAAGATGGTTCTTTAAGGTATCACTAGTGGCTTCCAGATCTAGAGTACCCCATCAAAACTGTAACTCTGCCCAGGTTTAGAATTGATGGCGGCTCTGTTATGTACCAGGTTAATTACCTTTGTAAAAATTGCTCTTCATCTAAATCGAAGTAAGGACACATCCCTAAATTGCTGGACGACTCAAAGATTGTCCTTGCTTGGATACAAGGTGACTCTTATAAATGGAAAAGTTTTGTTGCAATAGAGTTACTGAATCCAAAGTGTAACTCCTCCAATTGCTGGCAGCATTGTAAAGGAATTGATAATCCTGCCGATTTGATTTCAAGAGGAATATTAGGAGACCAGCTTGTATCTAACACTTTGTGGTTAAATGGTCCCCCTTGGTTATCAGAACCCTTGTCCGTGAGTCAGAAAGAAGAGCCTTGTTTTCTACTAAGGAAGAAGCTAGATATAAGGTGATATTGTTTGTGCTGCCATTAATCCTGCAACACCTCTGTTTGAGTTTATAGATGGAGTCACTTTAGTAAAGCTCAGCATATTGTTGCTTGGGTTTTGAGATTCATAAACTACTGTAAACCAAGCATAAATAAATCTTCAGGCCTTCTCACTGCTGATGAATTAGATAATGCCAATTGAAAATGATTTATTGTAATCAAAGAGAGATATATGCAGGAGAAATCAATGTTTTGAAAAATAACAAGCCTCTCCCCAAAGGATCAAGCTTGATCAAATTGATCCTTTTTTAAGATGTAAAGATTTTTAAGAATCAAGGTAGACTTGAGTTTGCAGACTTAAGCTATGGAAGTAAACATCCAGTCATAATACCCAAAGGTGACCTTAAAGCTCCTTGTTTGTTTTCAGCATAAATTTCTCAAGCATGCAGGTGTTTCTACTATGATGTCTACTTTAAGAGACAGTTTTTGGATAATAGGCATTAGAAGAATTGGCAAAGTCTGTCACCAAGGGAATGTGTAAGGTGTCCAAAGACATGATTCGAGAGCATGTAGTCAACCTGTAGCTCTCTCCCCAGACTAAGAGTGAAATCTACACCTCCATTTACTGTAACTGGACTTGACTTTGCTGGTCCCTATTCTGTTCAGATTTTTTTCCCTTCTAAGAAGTTTTACATTTTGCTTTTCACCTGTGCAGTAGTCAGAGCCATTCATGTGGAGCTTACGACTCTATGAGTGTTTTTAACTGCATGCTTGCTATTCGGAGATTCATTGCCCGTAGGGGGCCTTCCTTCAGTGTTTTTATTCAGATAATACTAAACCTTTGTGGCATCTATTAATGAATTGCAAAAGTGTAATGGTCATCTATCTCCTCATTGGAAGTTCATCGTTCCACGTCTCCTTGGTGGGGAGGCTGGTGGGAACGCTTGGATAAGATCTGTGAAGTCTGCTGTCAGAAAAACTCTAGGTGTGAATTATATATCTAGGAGTGAATTAAAGAAACTACCCTACATGAGATTGAAAGCTTGTTTAATTCTAGCCTTTGACACATATTGAAGATGAACCTGATTGTAATACTCCATTAACACCCTTCTCACTTCATCATTGGGAGAACTCATGCTCTAAAACGCATATGAATACCAACCCATCTTGTATTTCTGCAAAGGATTTGAGTGAAGAGAAATCCTAGAAATCAAATCCTTGATAATTTTGGAAATTATGGAGTAATGATTTACATAAAGAATCTACCCCCTGTTGTTAATGGTTTTACATCAAGTGTAATATTAAGAAAGGTGATTTAGTTTTAGTAAAGGAAGAAAGGATTGGAAGATTACAGTGGCCCCTGGGTTGTAATAGTAGATGTATTTCCTGGTAAGGATGGAATTCTTAGAAGTGTAAAAGTCAAGACTTCCAAGGGTTACTCAATAGACCTGTACAAAAAATTACAACCAACTTGAAATATCTTGTGCTGATTCTGATTTATGGCTAAAACTGTTCAAGAAGCAACTCCTGTATTAAAAATTTGGATGAGAGACTACCCCTGCTGGTTCGCTAACCAAGGCTCCAAGTAGATTAATTTGTAAGCCTATTTGATATTTATAATAATATGTTGGAATATGAAGATTGAAGTATTTATTTGTAATATTATTTGGGAAACACTTTCCATTCTTATGAGATAGGAAACATTTGATTTGTTGACATGTTGATGTTGCATTATGTAGCAGTATTTTTATAGATTCTGTAATTTCCTTCCATTTGATAGAAGTTATAAACTCCTAGGGGTCGGGATATGTATTTGAAACCAGCGACAGAAGGTCTGACCTTTTGTTTTTGTATTAGTCAGCCCTTAACTTGGTTTTCTATGGTGCCCCATTTTAAGATAGTATTTTTGATCACATACTTATATTTTATATATATTGTGACTGGTTTACTGTTAATTATGATGTCATTTTTTTTATAGATACTAGATACTTGTTTGTAAGTAGAATTTAGATGTAAGAAAGGGTTTTTAAATTTCAATGTATTGGGCGCTGTAGAATATTCTAGAAAAAGCAGAACCAAGAACACAACCCATCCAGCCTTTGCTCTGACCCTTTCTCGTGTTATTATGAAGATTTGCCACAGATGTTGAAGCAATTCAACAATATTTGTGGTACACTTAAATAATATGAAATCTATCTATTTAGTATGTTTTTTATGGTACCAGAGTCTTTGTAATGCTTTACAATTGTATATTTTGTCTTTTGTATCATCGGGGGACTAGTTTTTGCAGTGTGAGGGAAGGTGTATAGCGGTTGTAGTGTTATTTTTCATATTCCCAAATCTATACGTTATTTGAAACTTATTTTTGGATAAAAGTGACGCTAAATATACTAGAAACATTAATTATATGCGTATTAGTGCCAAATATACGTGGGAAAGAAAAGATAATGATATAACTTGACCTGCCCTATCTAATTATACACAAATATCATAATTTTAAGTGATTTCAATCATATTTAACAAAAACGATAATAGATAATTTAGAACCATTAAATTTTTTTGCCAGTTAATCTTAAAACCGCTTAGCTTACAAATTGAGGTTACTCTTTTATATGTGGTAATCCCCCGTGTGTGTTGCAATCCTCTCAGTTTCCCCTTGAGCCTTGCAGGGGGATGACTCACCTTTGGTGCTCGTGTGATGGGGGGACGAGGCCAGGGCGTGATCAAAGGCTGGCTATAAGGTTAATGGAGTGTTTTGAGTGGTGATATAAAGGTGTCTAAGGTTTTTATAAGGTGATCTATAGGTTAATACAAGGGTTGAATGCAATACCTCTTGTAGCTTCTTTATGTTCTTAGTTCTTTATACTGAAGAAATTGAATGGTTGATATGGTAATGGTTGATAAATGAAGGTTGATAAGGTAAAGGTTGATAAGTGAATGGTTGATAAGGGAATGGTTGATAAGTGAATGGTTGATAAAGGGAATGGTTGATAAGTTAATGGTTGATAAGGTAGGGGGTTTTGATAAGTTTAAAGGTTTTTAGTAAAGGTTTAGAAATTTTTAATGGTTGATAAGTTAATGGTTGATAAGTTTTAAAAGGTGATAAGGGTTTCAATGTTTTGGGGTAAAGGGTTTTAATAAGGTGATATTTTTAGTNTAAAACCTTTGTGGCATCTATTAATGAATTTAAAAAAAGGTTGGTCATCTATTCCTCATTGGAAATTCATCGTTCCACGGTCCCTTGGTGGGGAGGCTGTGGGAACGCTTGATAAGATCTGTGAAGTCTGCTGTTAGAAAAACTCTAGGTGTGAATTATATATCTAGGAGTGAATTAGAAACTACCCTACATGAGATTGAAGCTTGTGTTAATTCTAGGCCTTTGACACATATTGAAGATGAACCTGATTGTAATACTCCATTAACACCTTCTCACTTCATCATTGGGAGAACTCATGGCTCTAAAACGCATGTGAATACCAACCCATCTTGTATTTCTGCAAAGGATTTGAGTGAAAGAGAAATCCTAAGAAATCAAATCCTTGATAAATTTTGGAAATTATGGAGTAATGATTACATAAGAAATCTACCCCCTGTTGTTAAGGGTTTACATCAAAGTGTAACATCAAGAAAGGTGATTTAGTTTTAGTAAAGGAAGAAAGGATTGGAAGATTACAGTGGCCCTGGTGTGTAATAGTAGATGTATTTCCTGGTAAGGATGGAATTCTTAGAAGTGTAAAAGTCAAGACTTCCAAGGGGTTACTCAATAGACCTGTACAAAAATTACACCAACTTGAAATATCTTGTGCTGATTCTGATGTTATGGCTAAAACTGTTCAAGAAGCCAACTCCTGTATTAAGAATTTGGATGAGAGACGTACCCGTGCTGGTCGGCTAACCAAGGCTCCAAGTAGATTAGATTTGTAAGCCTATTTGATATTATAATAATATGTTGGACTATGAAGATTGAAGTATTTATTTGTAATATTATTGGGAAACACTTTCCATTCTTATGAGATAGGTAACATGTTGATTATGTTGACATGTGATGTTGCATTATGTAAGCAGTATTTTTATAGATTCTGTAATTCCTTCATTGATAGAAGTTAGAAACTCCTATGGTCGGGAGTATGTTGAAACCAGCGACAGAAAGGTCTGACCTTTTGTTTTTGTATTAGTCAGCCCTTAACTTGGTTTTCTATGGTGCGCCATTTTAAGATAGTATTTTTGATCACATACTTATATATATATATTGTGACTGGTTTACTGTTAATTATGATGTCATTTTATTTATAGATACTAGAAAACTTGTTTGTAAGTAGAATTTAGATGTAAGCAAGGGTTCTTTATTTCAATGTATTGGGCGCTGTAGAATATTCTAGATAAAAGCAGAACCAAGAACACAACCCATCCAGCCTTTGCTCTGACCCTTTCTCGTCTTATTATGAAGATTTGCCACAGATGTTGAAGCAATTCAACAAGCATCTCTTATAAATAAATGGTAAACTAATTTATATTTATATAGAGTAGTTATATTATATCAGTTTATTCTATGGTAGAAACATTACTTGCTCATGTACTATATGTTTAATAGTGGAGCAGCGGTATATGTAGATAAATAAACATAGTAATTGACAGCTGCTAGGCAGGGGCACGGAGTGGCCCTCGCAGGGACGAGCAGAAGGGCGACTGCCTGTGCTAGGGATTAGACGTTTGTTTAACAGGGACTCCTGTATATTCGTCAAAGTGTATATATTGTAGATTAAACACAATAATACTACCTCAATTACCCTGGCGTCTCTCTACATCTCACGAAACCTTTTGATTAACTTTCCAACTTTAACAGATTAAAAGAAACGTGAATTGCTGGACCATTGACTCAACTTCCACATCCAATGCGAGTTTACCTGTGTGAATAATTACTCGCGTAAAGGTATATCCAGAACATATATACATATATATATATATATATATATATATATATAAAATATATATATATAATAATATATATATATATTTTATATATATATTATTATATATATATATTTTAATATATATATATTCGTGTCGGTGGAAACGCCGACGTGAGTTTCGACAGGGGATGCTTGAGCCTATGTTGATCTCAAGAAGGCGTTTGACTCAGTGCATCGTGAGTCACTCTGGAAATCTTCTGCGATTCGAGGGATTCCTGCAAGGACTATTGGTTTGATGACTGGTCTGTTTTCTGGGACTGAGAGTGCTGTGAAGTGTGGGGCAGGTGTATCCAGCTTCTTTCCTGTGGGAATACAGGAGTGAGGCAAGGGTGCGTCCTTGCCCCATCACTTTTCAACGCTTGTATGGAAATAGGGATTGGACAAGGTTTTTAGATCAAAGTGATTGTGGAGCATCCGCGGCAACACCAAAATCACTGATATTGTTTTGCCGATGATGCAGTAATCTTTGCTGAGTCACTGGAGGGTCCTGGTGATGGCTCTCGAGGCGCTGCACGAGGAGGCAAAGCCTTTGGGACTTGAGGTCTCCTGGCTCAAGACCAAGGTCCAGGTGTTTGGAGGACTTACTAGATGAAGCAGTACAGTCTGTTCATGCGTGTGGTGAGGACATTGAGATCTTGGAAAGTTTTACATACCTTGGTAGCGCAGTCCATAATGACGGGGGGTCACGTCAAGAAGCCTTACGGGGGGATTGGCATAGCCCCACGGGGTTAGGACTCGCTCAGCGGGATATTTGGCGTTGTCGGTACCTGTGCAGGAGGACAAAGATCCGGATCTTCAAGTCGCTTGTGATCCCTGTCTTACTCTATGGTTGTGAGACATGGACACTAAATAGTGACTTGAAGAGACGAATCAATGCCTTTGGTAATAAGTGTCTTCGCAGAATCATGGGGTTTTCGCTGGGATGATTACGTGTCAAATCAGCGATTGCACCGTGAGACTGAATCGAGCCTATTTCCTGCATAGTCCGTCAGCGCCAACTTCGGTTATATGGGCATGTGGCACGCTACCCTGAAACCGATCCTTCCCATCGGGTTGTATCTGTAAGAGACAATCCGTGCGTGGAGGAGGCCAAGGGGGCGCCCACAAAGGCTCGTGGCTGGGCAAGTTGATGTTTCTTGTCGAGAGCTGCTTGGTATGGGAAAGGAGCCTGCATGGGAACTCGCGCGTGGTGACCCCCGGGAGTGGTGTCGTAGGGTGGGCGAGGCGACGCGCCCCCGGCGTATGCCCCCAATGATTGATTGATATAATATATATATATTATATATATATAATATATATATATATATATATATATATATATATATATATATATATATATATCTAGTATATATAATATATATATATATATATATATATATATATATATATATATATATACTATATATTATATTATATTAGTGATGGACCGAATGGCTATTTTCCGTATTCCGCGAATGTGAATGCGAATGCGAATATTTGGTTTTAATATTCGCGAATGCGAATGCGAATTGGAATATTACATAATATTTCAAGTAATACATTATTTTTTATATCATACCGGTAATTGAAATATTTTTTATGTATTGTAAGAGTTCAGCCATAACATATGAATGTCTAAAGTAAACTCCATTCAATTTTCTGCTTCCTGGTTGCGGGACGAGGACCCACTCTTATACGAATACTATCTTATATGAATAATTATTACAGTATTGCAAAGTTTACACTTTGCAATGTCATTAGAGATAATCTCAAAATAGTCCCAAACCACACTGATGTGACTGGACGTCATTACGCACTAGGCTGCTGCAATACTGTTCTCTTTCAAAGGAAGTTGATTGTGCTCGTGGGTGACACAGAAGAACACGTACAGTATAATGCTTACTGCAGTATGGCGCACGAGACAATGAGTTGAGTTCAGTAACAGTGACCTTGAGAGTAGTGGCTGCTACTCTGTTGAAGGATAATGGATGGACGTAGTGTCCTACCGTAGATAACAGTAAAGTCGCCAGGACAACTTTTTTTTCTGTTTACGGACGTATGGTGGCGTTATTACTTACATTTCTACATTCATGATTTCAGGAAAGTTAGAAGGGGCTATCTGGAGAATCTGTGTCATTTTGTGTCTTCATCTGTTTCATAGTATGGCTATAAATGAACA
>JACEEZ010014990.1:2500-5000 GCA_016584305.1 Chionoecetes opilio
AGGGCGACAAGCGGACCACTCTGAGTCTGCGGCAGGCGGGCGGGCGGTGTAATGCGGGGCGGGGCACACTTGTTTTCGTACAATTCCGTCACTTCTCTGGTTTCTGAGACACTGACTATTTATTTACAGACCAAGTTTTAGTGTTTTTTTTATGATGGAGATACATTGTTATCAAAGGAAACGGCGACCCTAGGATTTGGTGAGGAAAAAAAAAAAACTTCTTATTGCGTTTCCGATAAATAGAAATACCTCCATTTGAAAAAGCACTCATTTTAGGCAAGAAAAAACTAGTCAGTGTCTCAGAATATTACCCATAATATTATATTCTAATGCTTTATATGGGCAGCTATATACCGTGGGCATAAGAATAAGCCAACATTTTTCCTTTCTGAAGATTGGTGAGCATCCTTGCATCCACTCTTCACTGGCGCCTCGCCCTTGCAGCCTGCGTGATAAATTATTCCACAAAATGGTTACCGTCTACTCAGCAAGGTTACCCGGGAAGGGAGGTGATATTTGCTACCCTTTGCAGTCTGGTTTTCACAGTTTATGATGCAAACACGCGTTCCATCACAATTGTAGGCCATTATTTGTCAGGCCCGCGATATGATACTATACATCAGCTCTGCCTTTAACGCCGAGTGCACTGGGAATGAAACGCAGGGGCGCAGCATGAGCCTCTGATCATCATGAGCGTTTCTATAAAAAAAATCCTGGCTGCGTCACCACCAACCATCCTGTGATGGCCAACCATCACAGCCCTCACGTGGGGAAGAAGCCTACAGGTGCTATGGGCTCTGACAAGAAGCATACAGGTGCTATGGGCTCTGACAAGAAGCCTACAGGTGCTATGGGATCTGACAAGAAGCCTACAGGTGCTATGGGCTCTGACAAGAAGCCTACAGGTGCTATGGGCTCTGACAAGAAGCCTACAGGTGCTATGGGCTCTGACAAGAAGCCTACAGGTGCTATGGGCTCCGACAAGAAGCCTACAGGTGCTATGGGCTCTGACAAAAAGCCTACAGGTGCTATGGGCTCTGACAAGAAGCCTACAGGTGCTATGGGCTCTGACAAGAAGCCTACAGGTGCTATGGGCTCTGACAAGAAGCCTACAGGTGCTATGGGCTCTGACAAGAAGCCTACAGGTGCTATGGGCTCCGACAAGAAGCCTACAGGTGCTATGGGCTCTTGACAAAAAGCCTACAGGTGCTATGGGCTCCGACAAGAAGCCTACAGGTGCTATGGGCTCTGACAAAAAGCCTACAGATGCTATGGGCTCCGACAAGAAGCTTACAGGTGCTATGGGCTCTGACAAAAAAGCCTACAGGTGCTATGGGCTCTGACAAAAAGCCTACAGGTGCTATGGGCTCTTGACAAAAAGCCTACAGGTGCTATGGGCTCTGACAAAAAGCCTACAGGTGCTATGGGCTCTGACAAAAAGCCTACAGGTGCTATGGGCTCTGACAAAAAGCCTACAGGTGCTATGGGCTCTGACAAAAAAGCCTACAGGTGCTATGGGCTCTGACAAAAAGCCTACAGGTGCTATGGGCTCTGACAAGAAGCCTACAGGTGCTATGGGCTCCGACAAGAAGCCTACAGGTGCTATGGGCTCTGACAAAAAAAGAAAAAAACTGTTATCACGCATTGGGTCTTTTACTTATCGAGAAAAAATTATGACAGATACAAAAGTTTCATATTGTTTTTTTTTCTCACTGGCCTGGGCTCCAAGATAACCTTCCCTCCTCCATCAAGCAGCGGGCGACACTGTTATGCTCCCTGCCACACGACAGTCTCTCAGGACGATGACCTTCAGGCATTACCTTCTCTGGCTTGACCATTAATGGGCAGCCGTTGTCCGCCGCGAGATATCCAATGTACACATAGCGAGGACAATGTCTTTACAGTATGTAGTGATTCCCCCTGGACGCAGCCGTGTGTATATGTCCAATGAACACCTGCCCGGGTCCCTCATTAGGTGGCGTGAGGGCGGCCGCTCAGTTCTCACGGATCATCAGTCTTGTACATCAGAACATGACGACGACATAATGTTCGAGTGTCATCTCATCTGGCTACCTTTTGTGCGACACCTGAGCCTTGCCATCGCCCAGGTGCCTACTGACGAGAGGTGAAGGTGACTAAAGGCGTGCTGCTGCTCTCAAAGGTTTGACTTCCCTCCATTCGGTCCGCATAGCAGGCCGTTTGCCAATATATGTTGTGGTGGCCATGACTACCCTATGTGTGTGTGTGTGTGTGTGTGTGTTGTGTGTGTGTGTGTGTGTGTGGTGTGTGTGTGTGTGTGTGTGTGTGTGTGGGGCGAGGGGATCACCACACACACACGCACACACAGTTTTTGGCTTGTCTTTGGATAGGTCACAATCGCCTCAATCACTTCATCGCTTTGGGAGTTCAACTTGTTTCCATTGGTATCAGCTGATCTTGTTTATAACTGTGCCACAAAAAACACTTGCTGGTCGTGTGTCCGAGTTTGAGAGACATGTGA
>JACEEZ010014990.1:15000-20000 GCA_016584305.1 Chionoecetes opilio
TGTGTATGAAAAAAATCAGTGATAAATAAAGATAAAAGGAAAGATAATGATGTAAAAAAACAGCTTCAACTACACACGCTTTTCCCTTATTACTATATCCCTTCCTGCCTCCTCTTGCTCCCTACAATATTTCTTCTCCCTATCTTCTTCCCTCCCTCCACTCTCTCCCTTCTTCTCCCTACCTTCCTTTCCCTCCCTCCACTATCTCCCTACCTCCTTTCGCTCTCTCCCTTCTTCTCCCTACCTTCCTTACCTCCCTCCACCCACTCCCTACCTTCGCTCTCTCCCTACCTTCCTTTCCTCACAACCTTTCGACTCTACCTCCCTCCGCTCTCTCCCTTCTTCTCCCTATCTTCCTTCCCTCCTTCCACTCTCTCACTACCTTCCTTCCCTCCTTTCCTCCCTCCACTCTCTCCCTCCCTTCCTTCCCTCCCTCCCTTCTTCCTACCTCCCTTCCCTCCGACCACTCTCTCCCTACCTCCTTTCGCTCTCTCCCTTCTTCTCCCTACCTTCCTTTCCTCCCTCCACTATCTCCCTACCTTCCTTCCCTCCCTACCTTCACTTTTCTTCTCCCTACCTTTCGACTCTTCCTCCCTCCGCTCTCTCCCTTCTTCTCCCTACCTTCCTTTCCTCCTTCCACTTCTCTCTCTCCCTCCCTTCCTTCCTTCCTTCCCTCCCTCCCTCTATTCTCTCCTTTCCTCTCCCTACCTCTCACCAACTACACTTCACATTTGTTGAAGTGACATATGTTGAGAAAGGAGAGGGAACGTAGGGGAAGGGTGAGGAGAGAGAGAGAGAGAGAGAGAGAGAGAGAGAGAGAGAGAGAGAGAGAGAGAGAGAGAAGAGGAGGAGAGGGAGAAAGAGGAGAGAGAGAGGAGAGAGAGGCGAGGAGGAGCGAGCGAGGAGAGAGAGAGAGAGAGAGAGAGAGGAGAGAGAGAGAGAGAGAGAGAGAGAGAGAGAGAGAGAGAGAGAGAGAGAGAGGTACATTTCTTCTTTATCGACTTATTACATGCTTAGTTTTCATTTATATTGCTACTATTATTATCATTATTATTATCATCATCATTATCATCATTATTATTACGGTGTGGAGTCGTCGCTGCGTAGTCTGATCTAGAATTACTAATCGTTCTATAGATCATTGCGTCGTTATGTGGTGTGGTGGTTATGGTGGTGATAGTGATGAATATGGTGATGAATTGATGATGAGGGAGGGTGACGGTGAAGGCAGGATTAAGTAGGAACGCATAAAAGAGATTCATCATCATCATCATCATCATGACATAAAGCAGTGTTGCCAGCGTGGCTGTGATCCCTTCAGGCGGCGTCACACAAGCATTTTTTTCGTCAATTATTTTCACCAACTTTCTGGAAATTGACAATTTCTTGACTGTAAACCGTCACACACACACAGCTGTTCGCCTGCACTGCTTTCGTCAACTGTAACAACCATGGCTCCGACACCCAGGCAGGCTATTGCTGCTATACACTTACTTATGAGTATTGTAGGCCAAACTAGCTAAAAAAAAACGTTCATGGTCCCTTCTTCTCCCTACCTTCCCTCCCTCCACTCTCTCCCTTCTTCTTCTTTCCCCTTACTCTCTCCCTTCCCTCCTTCCCTCCCCACTCCTCCTCTTCTCCCTACCTTCCCTCCCTCCACTCTCTCCCTTCTTCTCCCTACCTTCCTTCCCTCCCTCCACTTCTCCCTACCTTCATGGTTGGCTCGTCGAGAAAAGGAAAGTGTTTACCATAGACTCTTGAAAGAACCGAGTGTGCACGACCACGAGACGATGAGGAACTAACAACACTCTACACTCTATTCAGTAGTACTCTGTCTAACGAGGAACTAACAACACTCTACACTCTATTCAGTAGTACTCTGTCTAACGAGGAACTAACAACACTCTACACTCTATCAGTAGTACTCTGTCTAACGAGGAACTAACAACACTCTACACTCTATTCAGTAGTACTCTGTCTAATGAGGAACTAACAACACTCTACACTCTATTCAGTAGTACTCTGTCTAACGAGGAACTAACAACACTCTACACTCTATTCAGTAGTACTCTGTCTAACGAGGAACTAACAACACTCTACACTCTATTCAGTAGTACTCTGTCTAATGAGGAACTAACAACACTCTACACTCTATTCAGTAGTACTCTGTCTAATGAGGAACTAACAACACTCTACACTCTAGTCAGTAGTACTCTGTCTAATGAGGAACTAACAACACTCTACACTCTAGTCAGTAGTACTCTGTCTAATGAGGAACTAACAACACTCTACACTCTAGTCAGTTTTATAGTCATGCGAAAGACTTTTGACTGTTATATAAAACCGCAAATTAAATGTACCTACATGTGCAATTAGTTGCTTGAATATTTTTAATACTTTCAAATATACTGAATTACAAGTTCAAATAAAAACTGGGCTTTTTCGATTATCTTTACAGTAATCACTATGGATTTTGATTTGACTATGAAAGTTGACGACAACTTGCCATGTGAAGACAATCACGTCCGGCTGACTGATGCGGCAGAAAAAGATGACGGAACAGGGAAAAAAAAAGGGAAATCGTAGACATTGACGGAAAAGGTGCCAGTGTGCCGACGCCTTTAGACCTCCCTGCCTCACACTCCTCCGGGCGTGATGAAACGTGATCTAAACATGTTTTGTAGCGTGCGCGTCAATATTTTCAGATATTTGGGTGACAACACGAAATAAGCTTATTTTTAGGTGTACATTTTTCTTCAACTTGTTTTTTCTTTCCATCTTGGTGAAGAGAAAGACGAGGAAACATAACACAAAAAGTGATCGCGTTTTCTTAAATTTCCGCAATTTTTATCTTTTTTTTTACTCTTTCCTGTATGAAGTTTTAGTTCCAAGTTGGAGCAAATTTCGTGTTTTTCAGTTTAACTCTTGTCCTCTTCCTCTTACTCCTTCTCCACTTCCTCTTTCGCATTTTCTATATTATTCATGCCTCGTATTCCACTTCCATGATTTACCTTCCTCCTCCTCCTCCTCCTCCTCCTCCTCCTCCTCCTCCTCCTCCTCCTCCTCCTTCCGTCCTGTGTTCTCTCCCTCTCTGCTCTTCCTCCTCCTCTCTCCACATTTCTCCCTCATCATTTCTGGGAACGACAATAAATATTTCATTATCTCTCTCTCTCTCTCTTCTCTCTCTCTCTCTCTCTCTCTCTCTCTCTCTCTCTCTCTCTCTCTCTCTCTCTCTCTCTCTTACCTAGTGTCTTTAACCTCATAATTTTCTATCATATTTCATTCACTACATAAACGAGTCGTAATTTATCTCTTCCTCTCCACATCGTTCACTGTCTTTGAAAAATTCGCGTCCTTAAAATACCTTTTCTTTATTTTCCTCTCTCTCTCTCTCTCTCTCTCTCTCTCTCTCTCTCTCTCTCTCTCTCTCTCTCTCCGTCCACTCTTTAATCTATTTTCCCTTATCTTTAACGTCTATGTCACGTCTTTTATTATTACCTTTATCACTCCTACATTTATCACTCCGTTTTATTTCTTTATTCCTCTCTCTTGTCTTTCCCTCTCTATTATTTTCTCTCTAGCTGCGTTCAATTCGGTTCTTGCGCAAAAAGTATAAATGTTCTGTGTCTACATTGATTGCCCTGATGTCAACTTTGTCAACTAATATGCTATGCTGTCTTATTATGGGACGCTCTCTCTCTCTCTCTCCCTCTCTCTCTCTCTCTCTCTCTCTCTCTCTCTCTCTCTCTCTCTCTCTCTCTTACAACCCCACAAAATGTCACTCCCTTGTCTCAGTGACTTATTTTCTCTCTCTCTCCTTCATCTATATCACTATCTCTTCCTTCTCCTCCTACCTCCTCCTCCTTCCTCCTTCTCTTCTCTCTCTTCCTTCCTCCTTCTCTTCCCTTCAACAAGCTTCTCAATATTTCTTTTGTGTTGTTCTCTCCTTCTCTCTCAGCCTCGCCTTCTCTCTCAGCCTCGCCTTCTCTCTCTGACCTTCATCTTACGCGGGTTTGTTACTGATCCTTTAAGAAAAAAAAGTTTCCTTCCTCCTCCTTTCCTTCCCTCTTCCCCTTCTATCCCCTTTCTCTCTTCCTGCTTTTTATTTTACTCCTTATATCTCCTTTTTTTCTTTCTTCTGGCTCCTTATCTCTCTATCCTCCTCCCATTTATCTCTCTTTTCGCTCCTTATCTCTCTGTCCTCCTCCCATTTATCTCTCTTTTCGCTCCTTATCTCTCTCTCCTCCTCTCATTTATCTCTCTATTTGCTCCTTATCTATCTTTCCTCCTCCCATTTATCTCTCTTTTCGCTCCTTATCTCTCTATCCTCCTTCCCTTTCTCTTTCCTATTCCCTCTCTCTCTCTTTTCGCTCCTTATCTCTCTTTCCTCCTTCCCTTTCTCTCTCTTTTCGCTCCTTATCTCTCTTTCCTATTCCCTCTCTCTCTCTTTTCGCTCCTTATCTCTCTTTCCTATTCCCTCTCTCTCTCTTTTCGCTTCTTATCTCTATCATCCTTCCCTTTCTCTCTCTTTCCTCCTTCCCTTTCTCTCTCTTTCCTCCTTCCCTTTCTCTCTCTATTTGCTCCTATCCTCCTTTTTTCATATCCTATCTCTCTCTCTCTCTTCCTTCCTTCCTTCCTTTCTCATCTACTTTCTATCCCTGTCTCATCTCATTTAGTCTCTCCTTACTACCCATCCCTTCCTTCCCTCACTCACCTGCACCTTACCTTATATTTACCTTTATATTTACCTTACCTTCATATCTCTTTACCTTTCCATCCCCACGGCTATTTCTTCTCCACCCTCCATGTACCAATTCATTTCCTGATACTAACACACATTCTCTTCTATTCCCCTCCCCCCCCTTCCCCACCCCCCACCCCAACTTCCCCTCCTTCCCCAACTGTCCTTCCTTCTTCCCCCTTTATCCCTCTCCCCACCTCCTTCTTTCCCCCAACTACCCCCCACCCCCAGCTTCCCTTCCCCCCCTCCCCCACACCCT
>JACEEZ010014990.1:27500-40000 GCA_016584305.1 Chionoecetes opilio
ACACACACACACACTTGCATATTAATGAGCTGCACACGAGGGAAAAATACAATACCTGTTTTTTTTCAGAGTATTTCAATGATATATTGCGCGGGTTATACATCTTGGAGGAGAAACGCCCACACCTGCACATTTTAAATACAAAGATACGCTGGCTGATGCATATATTTAAAAACAAGACTCTCTCTCTCTCTCTCTCTCTCTCTCTCTCTCTCTCTCTCTCTCTCTCTCTCTCTCTCTCTCTCTCTCTCTCTCTGGATACCACACGTAGGCTTAAAAATTTCTCAATCTTTTCTTTCTTCTTCTTTTTATATTACTTATTATATTACTAATTATTTTTCTTTAGTACGAAACGCTTCCACAACCACCGTAAGATAATTAATACGTTATAATAAGAAAATTTAACAAATACATATGACAAGGTGTTCAATGCGTCATACTTTCATACAAGGGAAAAATTTCATCTGAACCTAACCTAACCTAACCTAACCTAACCTAATCTAGCCTAACCTAACCTAACCTAATCTAACCTAACCTAGCCTAACCTAACCTAACCTAATCTAACCTAATCTAACCTAGCCTAACCTAACCTAACCTAACCTAACCTAGCCTAACCTAATCTAACCTAGCCTAACCTAACCTAACCTAGCCTAACCTAACCTAACCTAAGCCTAATCTAGCCTAACCTAACCTAACCTAGCCTAACCTAACCTAATCTAACCTAACCTAACCTAACCTAACCTAACCTAAACTAAACTAAACTAACCTAACCTAACCTAACCTAACCTAACCTAACCTACTCTAATATAACCCAAGCTAACCTAACCTAACACTGTACTGGCAAAGTAAGCAAATCTCGCCCTTATACCACCCTCCTATCCCCGCTATTATGCCTGATTTGCACGTACAGTAGACCGCATTCAGTACATTAATAACAGTCTTTTAACTACTTAATGGGAAGATACGGGCAACTAATTCATAGGAGATAGCATAAAAGAAACCCATTATAACCCAGTGAAATAACAGAAGGATTAGGCCGTGCGGTGCGTTAATAGGGGAGATGAAAGAGGCAAAGTATACGTAATGTGATTATAGGAGCGTAATAAATGGAATTATAAAACCGTGATTGATGGTGTTATGATCGTTAGAGAGAAAAACTGTGTGTGTGTGTGTATGTGTGTGTGTGTGTGTGTGTGTGTGTGTGTTTGTGTGTGTGTTGTGTGGTGTGTGTGTGTGTGTTGTGTGTTGTGTGTGTGTTGTGTTGTGTTGTGTGTGTGTTTGTGTGTGGGTGTGTTTGTGTGTGTGTGGTGTGTGTTGTGTGTGTGTGTGTGTGTGTGTGTGTGTGTGTGTGTGTGTTTGTGTTGTGTGTGTTTTAGATATCGAGAGTGGAGGAAGAGGAGGAAAAGGACTGAAGAGTGAAAAATGAAGCTTCAGAGGTTAAAGATAGAGAAAGAAGGTATTTGAAGTAGAAGAGCGAGAGAGAGAGAGAGAGAGAGAGAGAGAGAGAGAGAAGAGAGAGAGAGAGAGAGAGAGAGAGAGAAGGAGAAGAGAGAGAGAGAGAGAGAGAGAGAGAGAGAGAGAGAGAGAGAGAGACGAGAGAGAGAGAGAGAGAGAGAGAGAGAGAGAGGAGAGAGAGAGAGAGAGAGAGAAGATAAGATAAGATTTTCATCCTATCTAGACACTTTGCAAGTACCAACTACAAGGTTATTGACTATACAAAGCGCCGCCACGTCAGCACGAACTAGGCGGACTCGAACCGCTGACCGAATGCACAGGGACGCTGCACATTGCGAACTCACGTCTCTACCAACCTTGCCACCCTGACGGGCGAGAGAGAGAGAGAGAGAGAGAGAGAGAGAGAGAGAGAGAGAGAGAGAGAGAGAGAGAGAGAGCTACCAACACACACCTTGGCCTACCTCTCTCCATGTTTCCCTTTCTCGCGGTCCAAAACTTTATCCACTTTACCCAAACCGGTAGATCCGATTTAATATCCACACCCAGAGGCCGATCCCCTGAAATCCACTTACCCTCAGACGGATTCCCTGAACCTAGCATCCGGATCCGTGTCGCTTAACTCTCTAAACCATCTTAATCCTAACTATCCAATCCTAATATAGACACTGTAACCTGTAACCCTGTAACCCAGCCTATCTAAGCCCTACTCTAATCTTTGACCTATTTATAACCCCGACCTTCCTCCCTGATAGGTAGACCCGCCTTCCTTCCCCGCCATCAATAAGTTACCTCTATCGGCCCACATAAATAGTTTTCCCGTGGTCAAAATTGTACCTGGATTCCATTTCTCTTTCATTACAATGCGATTGAATCTTATGGACGAGTTGGTAGAGTGATTGGGTGAGGGTAAAGGTGAGGGGAAAGGTGAGGGGAAAGGTGAGGGGAAATGTAAATAGTGGAGGAAAGGTGTGGAGAGAAAGATTTGGAGGGATGGACTCTCAGAAATAAGGGGTATATTAAGGGTCGAATTGTTACATTGCCCCATCACTACCCTTTTTAAACCCTATGTCCAGGCTGGAGGGTAGATGCTGCCAATTATACCCTTCATCTACCCTTTATCTACCCTTTTTAGACGAGAGGGTTCGAAAAGGGTATATTTGCGTCGATCCGAAAGGGTATATTTGTAAGGGTAGAAAAAGGGTAGCAGTATTTCATCACTACAAATACCCTTTTTCTACCCTTTTTCTACCCTTATTTTCTAAGAGTGTGGAGGAAACAGTATTGGAGGAACGAGTATTATGTGTGTTGATGTATGTTGATCGTGTTGAGACGAAGGAGGAGGTGAAGGGAAAGGTCGAGGAAAGTGTCGCAAAACATCTCAGGTCAAGTTGTCGTACTCTCTTCCTCTCCTTTCTCTTTCTATCCATTCTCTCGCTGCGCACAGGGAGTCAAAAGTTACTGCAATGAAGAAGTTTGCGACACCACAATGTCTGTCTGTCTGAATGTCTGTCTGTCTGTTTTTGTCTGTCTGTCTGTTTTTGTCTGTCTGTCTGTTTTTGTCTGTCTGTCTGTTTTTGTCTGTCTGTCTGTTTTTGTCTGTCTGTCTGTTTTGTCTGTCTGTCTGTTTTTGTCTGTCTGTCTGTTTTTGTCTGTCTGTCTGTCTGTCTGTCTGTCTGCCTAAATAAATGACTGTGTTTGCGCTCATGTTCAAACACACACACACACACACACACACACACACACACATACACACATACACACATATATATATATATATATATACGTATATCCATCCCACAAGGCTACGGAGTCATGTAAGTTTACATAAAATTGCACGAATGTTTAGTGTGTGTGTGTGTGCGCGCTTGAACATGAGCGCAAACATAGTCATCTATTTAGGCTGAGAGAGAGAGAGAGAGAGAGAGAGGAGAGAGAGAGAGAGAGAGAGAGAGAGAGAGAGAGAGAGAGAGAGGAGAGAGAGAGAGAGAGAGGAGAGAAGAGAGAGAGAGAGAGAGAGAGAGAGAAGAGAGAGAGAGAGAGAGAAGAGAGAGAGAGAGAGAGAGAGAGAGAGAGAGAGAGAGAGAGAGAGGAGAGAGAGAGAGAGAGAGAGAGAGAGAGAGAGAGAGAGAGAGAGAAGCGTGAGGGACGGAAGGTAAAAGAGATTTAAATATAAAAGCCTGGAAGAAGAGTAAGGGAGAAGAGGCCGGATAGGAGGCGGCTGATGGACGGGACGGCGGGGACGGACGCAAGGTGGAGCCCAACCTTAAAATAGAACAAATATACGAAAACTGAAGCCCGGCCATAAAGTCCTAAAACGAGGAATAAAAGGGGATGAATAATGCAAAGGAAATATTAAAATGGGACGAAAAGAACGGGTGATGGATGACGGAGCGAGAGATTAAGCGACAGCAAGTCTGGAAAATCTCCGAGATAAAAGCGAATTAATGACAGAAAAATGAGCGCGAAAAGTGGAGAAATTAATGAGTTTTACATTAATGATATTTAAGAAGGACATGAAGAGAAGGAAGGAAGGAACCGAAGGAAATATGCAAGTAAATCAAAGAAAATGCCACGTATTATTAATGAAAAAACATGAGGAATCAACCCCTTGAGGCCCAGAACGTAATTTCTATTGTAATTTGGGTGCCATTAGACGATTTTTAATTAATATAAGCAATGTATTATAGATATGACCTGTTTAGTATCCTTGTCCACTAACTAATTTGGTATATTGAGTCACTTTTCGTAATTTTATGGCTCAACAAGAGACGATTTTATATAGCAAAGGAAAGATCTGGGTGTGAAGGGGTTAATGATATTTATGAAGGACATGAAGGTGACAACGACGGAAGGAACCTAAGGAAATATGAAAGTAAATCAAAGAAAAGGTAAAACAAAAGAAAATGCCACGTAATATTAATGAAAAAACATGAGGAATTAAAAATATCAGTGAAATTTAAGTAAGATGAAAGAAATATCATATAATCATATACATCACCTTGGGGTAATCTTTCTTAATTAACGATAGCGCCAGTTACCTTGTTACTGAATTCAAATTGGCGCATCCCCTTTTTGTGTTACCTTACTGTCTTCTTAAACCCCTTGAGACCCAGAGCGTAATTTCCATTGTAATTTGGCTACCATTAGACGATTTTTAGTGAACATAAGCAATATTTTATAGATATGACCTGTTTAGTAGCCTTATCGACTAACTAATTGGGTATATTCAGTTATTTTTCGTAATTTTATGGCTAACAACATACGATTTTTTTTATAGCAAAGGAAAGATCTGGGCGTGAAGGGGTTAAAGAGACTGGCAACTAAACAGCCTTTTTTGTTACCTATTTTTTTTTGCCCTTAGCCTTTGTGATGTAAATATATATATATAATAATAAATAATAATAAAAATAAAACGATCCGGCGGCAGGTGGCAAACAGGTGGGTGAGGATAATTAGCAGCATCCATTCCTATGCATCAGGTAATCATGGGTGTAATTATATGCGTGCATCAGGTAATTACAGATTTGATTAAAGTAACGCAAGTGAAGTTAGACAGATAAAATATACATTACCCGAGAGGTCCTAGTTTTGATGAGGCATTAGGATGAAGCTAATGACACTATTAACAATACTAATAATGATAGTAATAATGGTATTAATTTCTATGCTCCGCTAAGATTGTCCCAGCTTCGCCGCGTGCAGTAAGAGAGAGGGAGGCTGATGAGGCCTCAAGACAAGTCAAAGTAAAGGAAAAGAAACAAAGGGAAGTCAAGTCAAGTAAAAGTAAAGGAAAAGAAACAAAGGCAGGTCAAGCAAGCAAAGGTAGAAGGAAAAGTAAACAAGAAGGAAGTCAAGGAAGAAGATACGACCAAGATAAAAATGGAGGCAGCAGAAAGGAAGTGATAGAGTCAAGGGCGAGGACGCGGATGGGAGAGGAAGTGATGGGAAAATGGAGCTGTCGGAGAAGAAAAGAGATAAGGCGGGGAGGGGGGGGGGAGGGGGAGGGGTCGCCGCCACACTCTAGATCCACTCAAACGCCATAAAAGTGACATCAAAAGACGATGCCGCAAAAATGTACGCGCGTTGATTTTAATTAGTAATGAAAAAATATTTGACAGCAATTTATAAAAAAAAACTACCGTGTTTTTTTTTTTTTTTGACACGATACTACAATTAAGTTTTGACAGCTAATATGCACATACAAACATACATACATACAATACACATGCACGTATTATTTTTAAAGCGGGTTTACACCAGGCCATTCACTTTCATGTATAACCTTTTCTATGTGTTTTAAGTTCTTTACATTTTTGTTATATGTTGGGATATTGTATTATTTATTTTGCAAACCTACCGTGTTCATCAAAAGTTGCGATTGGCACGTGTGAATTTTTTTTTTATTGTTGCGTTTTGTTGGCGATGAAAAAGCTACATAAAGTTAACCCAACATTTTCCCAACAGCCGCCTGACCTCTCACTGCAGTCACAATTCTGTTATAAAATACATACACACATACATACACACACACACACACACACACGGGCACAGGTATACATGAGGCAGGACAATATATGAGATAAGAAAATACACCCCAATACACTTTTACCTCACGAAATATTAATAAAAAATAAACAAATATCGCCACATTTCCATCCATTACTAGTTCGTACAAAAATTAAATCTTTTTCCCCCCGAGACAAAAATTTATATATTCGCAATTGCCTGTAAAAAGGAAATATAAACTATAGAATGTACAAATAACAGACAGTATCGGTTATCAAAGCAACACGACACATGCCTCGCCGCCCCAACTAACCGTCTGTCATTGCCCGGCGCGCTGATAACGAGGCGAAATGACGATAAACCCTGATTCCAGTAAGGCAGATAACGAACCCAGAGTCGTGATATACTCTGATTACTGTCACGCGCTCGACACTGCGCCTAATTAGAGACTATTCAGTACAAATAATGAAATATACAATGTAGTTTATAGTTTGGAAATGGAGTAAGTTCTGTCGTTGTAAGAAGCAAATATATGCGTTTAGTTACGAATTTTAATGGAAATGAGTTACTCCTGGGATTCCTAAAGGTTTTGTTTTGGGACGTGATTATTTCTGATATATATTCGAATGATTTAGCTTCCTTAAGATACCGGAGACACGAAGGAGGAGGAGGAGGACTAGCTGGAATCGAAAGAGAGAGGAGAGAGAGAGAGAGAGAGAGAGAGAGAGAGAGAGAGAGAGAGAGAGAGAGAGAGAGAGAGAGAGAGAGAGAGAGAGAGAGAGAGAGAGAGAGAGAATAGCATAGACTCACAGATGATAAACCAGACAGGTCTTTTAATAGCCTGTCTATCTTGATACGTTGCTATTATAATGTGAGTGGCTAGAGAAGTAGAAAATACAGATGGCTAACAGAAATAGACAACAGGTGGAAGAAAAGGTGGAGAAAACCGCCAGATGGAACACAGGTGGTTTAACATCGGAGAGAAAGTAAAGGACCAATATTCCACCCAGCGTGTTCCTGATCCACTTATTCCACCTGGTTAAGATGAATATATACAGACTGAAGAAAGAGATAGGCAGAAATAGCTTCACATATTTGGCAGTGGGTGATTGGGAAAAGCTATAATGGAGACGAACACAAACAAGCCCTGGATAGATTAATGGACGAGGACTGTATACGATATTAAGTAGACAATATTACGTATGCAGGAGTTGCCTTGCTTGGACGATAATCTTTTAACAGTCACTTTCCCTTCTTGCATTTGTTGTTGTAAGCCCACGCCAGTCATATCTGATTAACCCCTTTACGCCCAGATCTTTCCTTTGCTATATGAAATCGTCTGTTGTTAGCCATAAAATTACGTTAAGTAACTGAATATACCAAATTAGTTAGTCGACAAGGATACTAAACAGGTCATACCTATAAAACATTGCTTATATTCACTAAAAATCGTCTAATGGTACCCAAATTACATTGGAAATTACCGTCTGGGTCTCAAGGGGTTTTAATCTTCTTAGGTCGTCTCTGTGCGTCTGGTTAATGTTTTTTTTGTTTTTGTTTTTTTACATCTTGGACTATAGCGCCTGTAGGCAGTGACTTCTAAGGCTCGGATGGTAGGCTCTCTGGAGATTCACTTGAGGGCTGTGATTGTTGGCCCTCGCCCGTGGTGGCGCAGGCAGGATTTTTATAGTGCCGCCTGTGATTAGAGGCTCATGTCGCCCCCCTGTGTCCTCCGATGCACTCGCAGTCGAAGGTAGAGTTATGGGCAGGGCATGTGGGTGTTCTTAGGCCACTCGACGGTGCAGAAAGATTTTGGTTTTCTTCGGGGATCGAACTCGGGTCACCGAGAACGCCACTCGGAGACGCTAACCACTCCGCTACCGCCTCCCCTCCTCCTCCACAGGTCGTCTCTGTGTGTCTGCTAAATGTTCTCTGCTCGTCTCTGTACGTCTGGTTCTTGATCTATCCTGGCTTGCTTTTCCATCCTAAGTTGCTCTGTTCTGAACGTATCGCCCACTACGGGATGCTGGCTTCCAGGGGTGATGCAAGACCCTCATTAATAGTATTCACCCGTCACGAGAAAAAGAGGTGTGTAAATTTCGCCTCTTTTGAATAAGGTGAAGGAAATGGAGAGAGGGAAGATAGAAGAGAGAGGAGAAGAATGAGGTGAAGGAGGTGGGAGAGGGATGAAGTAAAAGGAAAGTAAGAAAAGTAGGAGAAGGTCGATAAGAAGGAGGAGGAAAGAGAAGGCATGGAGGAATAATGAGGAGGAGGAAGACAGAACAAAATAGTAAAAGAAAAGCAAGAGAAGTAAAAGGTCGATAAGAAGGAGGAGGAAAGAGAAGGGATGGAGGAATAATGAGGAGGATGGAGACAGAACAAAATAGTAAAAGAAAAGTAAGAAAAGAAAAAGGTCGATAAGAAGGAGAAGGAAAGAGAAGGAAAAGAGCGTAAGACGACGACGAGAAGGAAAAGCAAGATTAGGAGATGATGGATGCCGAGGGGAGAGAGGAGGTGCAGAGGGGAGAGAGGAGGTGCAGAGGGGAGAGAGGAGGTGCAGAGGGGAGAGAGGAGGTGCAGAGGGGAGAGAGGAGGTGCAGAGGGGAGAGAGGAGGTGCAGAGGGGAGAGAGGAGGTGCAGAGGGGAGAGAGGAGGTGCAGAGGGGAGAGAGGAGGTGCAGAGGGGAGAGAGGAGGTGCAGAGGGGAGAGAGGAGGTGAAGAGGGGAGAGATGAGGTGCAGAGGGGAGAGAGGTGCAGAGGGGAGAGAGGAGGTGCAGAGGGGAGAGATGAGGTGCAGAGGGGAGAGAGGAGGTGCAGAGGGGAGAGAGGAGGTGCAGAGGGGAGAGAGGAGGGGAGAGGGAGGAGTTACAGTATATTTAGCCCACAAAAACACACCCGACGAAGTGTTTCTCGCCCAACATATCAACGTAAGGAGTCGAGGTAAATATTTGCTTCACTTTTCTTTCCTTTGCATATCAAAGGCTAGAATTTTTTCTTCCTGATTTTTCACCCCTACACCAAAATATACACACATACGCATACACATTATATACAAGAACGTACCATATATGGAAGCATGGCCTATTCATGTACACACGCACAACAGAGACACACACGCGCGCACACACACACACACCACACACCACACACACACACACACGCAGGGGTTGGCTGGCGTTGCAGGAGAAAAAAACACATTAAACACAAATATATGTCAAGAATAAGCTTATCAATCTATAAAAATATCATTATTCCCTTAGAAATCATTAATCACACAGCAGAAATGTATACCAAGGAGTTTAGGAATGAGCAAGTTAACCATAAATTGAATCAAAATTTCAATATATTACTAATTGGCAGATGTTATATAAAAAAAAAATACTCTTTGAAATACATAACAGCGACGTCTTAACAACTCCACGACAACACGACAGCAACAAGTGACAGTCGTGGAGGGAATCAGAACATGGAGGGAAATATATCTGAAGCTCGTGATGAAAAAATAATATCAGAACTGCAAATGCAAGTGACATTATTTTTTTTCTCTACAACATTTTAGATGGGAAGGGACAAGGATAAGGAGGAGGAATAGGAGAGAGGGTGAGTCTTTTCCTTGGGGCATGTTGTGTTAGGGTGGGGTGTTAAGGTGTTAGGGTGTTAAGGTGGGTGGGATGGAGGTATTAGCATGCCCTGTATGGTGTTGTGGAAAAGTGTGGTGGTTGAAGAAAGGGATGCAGGGTGATATCTAGGTATGCAGGAGAGGAGGAAATATGCTGTGGAAAATGAGAGGTAATATTGAAGGTAAGGGTGTGAGAAGGAGGAAGTGCAGGAGGAAGAGGAGGAGGAAGAGCAGGAGAAGAGGAGCAAAAGGAGAAAATACAAAAATGATGTGAAAACGAAAGATGTGAAGAAGAAGGAAGAGGATAGAAGTTGTAAGGAGACGACAGGTGGGAGGTGTTGCGGCGAATGCTCCTGACAGGTGTGTGTGTGTGTGTGTGTGTGTGTGTGTGTGTGTTGTGTGTGTGTATGTGTGTGTGTGTGTGTGTTGTGTGTGTGTGTGTGTGTGTGTGTGTGTGTGTGCGTGTGTGTGTGTGTGTGTGTGTGTGTGTGTAATAATAATAGTAGTAATAGTAATAGTAGTAATAGTGTGTGTGTGTGGTGTGTGTGTGTGTGTGTGTGTGTGTGTGTGTGTGTGTGTGTGTGTGTGTGTGTGTGTGTGTGTGTGTGTGTGTGTTGGTGATGCTGTCTCTTATTGTGTCTTTTATACGTATGTATCTATATGTATATAATGTGTGTATATGTGCATATGAGAGAAGAGAGAGAGAGAGAGAGAAAAAAAAAAAAAGAGAGAGAGAAGAGAGAGAGAGAGAGAAAAGAGAAAAGAAGAGAGAGAGAGAGGAGAGAGAGAGAGAGAGAGAGAGAGAGAGAGAGAGAGAGAGAGAGAGAGAGAGAGGAGAGAGAGAGAGAGAGAGAGAGAGAGAGAGGAGAAAAAAAAAAGAGAGAAAAAAAAACTGAAACAGACAGACTCGGATATTGGAGGGACAGGTAGGAGAAAAGTTGGAGCGGCAAGGTGTATTTGGGAGGCCGTGAACCACACAGCGCCGGGGGACACCACTGTGCCTGAACGACCCGAGACACAGGTACACAAAGTTCAGGAAATCAAGAGGCGTGAGGAATGTCTTCAAGGCTGGAGGGAAAATACAGAGAGAGTCAAAGGGGAGGCTAGGACATGAGGATGAGGAGAGGCTTACGGCGCAGGTGATGACAGGGCGTGTACATTGCGAGGGGGGAAGGAGAGAGGGGGGGGAGGATAAAAGACATAGTATATTATTGGATGGAAGGCAGGGAGTAGGGAGACCAGTGTAGGAGGCGGCGCGTGGGTCGAATAATGGAATAGGTAAGGTGGATAGGGAGACAGATATTGCGGAAAGAGAGATGAGTAGTGGGACAGATGTTATGGGATGGAGGGAAGATGGTGATTGCCAGGACAGGTATTGCAGGCTACGGGAAAGGAAAATGGGCAATGGGTAAGATGGTGATTGCCAGGACAGGTAAGAAAGGCTAAGGGAAAGGAAAAATGGGGGGAAAAATGGGCAATGGGTAAGATGATGATGGCCAGGACAGGTAATAAAGGCTACGGGAAAGGTAAAATGGGCAATGGGTAAGATGGTGATTGCCAGGACAGGTAAGAAAGGCTAAGGGAAGGTAAAATGGGAAAGGTAATGGTCAATGGGTATGGTAAGGATGGAAGCAGATTACCGGAGCACAGGTGAGGTCGATAATTAGGGCAGGTTATTAGGTGGAATCAGTGCTTTGAACAGGGGAATTAAATCACGGGTAAGTGGATGAGGAGGATATATAGGCAGGTGCGTTGTAAAAGGTAATAAGGGTCAGGTGTGTCAGTGGTCGGGACAAATTAATTAATATATGAGTGGGGAGGGGATTAGACAGGTGCGTGGAGGGGTGACAGGTGTGATGGGGTAGCGGGACAGGTGTGGCGTGGTAGGACAGGCAGGTATAACATGGTGAAGGGTGTGGAGACTGGTGCATGTATTTCTGTGCTAAAGGTAGGTGGGGTAAATTACTAAAGGATTTGAGGAAGGTAAGGCCAGAGTGGTGGTGGTAGGTAGGGTACCAGAGGACAGGTGAGTTGGATGTCGCGGCAGGGTGGGTGACAGGGGTGAGGTGTGTGGGGACAGGTGTGTGGGGACAGGTGTGTAGGGACAGGTGTGTAGGGACAGGTGTGTGGTAACAGGTGTGTGGGGACAGGTGTGTGGACAGGTGTGAGGGGACAGATGTGTGTGGACAGGTGTGTGGGGACAGGTGTGTGTGGACAGGTGTGTGGGGACAGGTGTGTGTGTTGTGTGGGGACAGGTGTGTGGGCAGGTGTGTGTGTACTCACGAAGTTTGCAGCATCTGTCATGGTCGTGGTCATCCCATGTCGAGAGCGACGCGGCCCCTGTGGCACCAGGCCCTGGCACTCTGGGGACGGCAGGGGCGGTGAGGGCGTGGTGGCGGGGTGACAGGGGGGGTGAGGGGGGCGTGGCCGTGGCGGTGAGGGTGGGCCAGGAGGAACAGGTGAGAGAGGAGGAGGAAAAGATCGTAGTGGAGGGAGATGAGGATTAAAGGAAAGAGGGAGAGGAAAGAACGGAAGAGTAGAAGGGAGAGTAGGAGGTGAGGGAAATACCTGATGGATACACGGAGGGCAAAGAGGTGGGAAAAGGCACAGGTAAAAGACCCCAAAAGACTTTCAACTTATCACATCACCACCGTCACCACCACAGCCTCCACCACCACCACAGTCCACTACAGATCCCCTGAGCCTCGTGACGCACACCAGCAAAGCACGCACGCACACGGACGCACACACACGCACACGCACACACACCTTGGGGGGCGGCGCCACCTTCCGCTTAGCCTCGCACGGCACGACTGAATGAAAATCCCGCTCCACGCCAGGCCCTTCCCTCTCTCTTTCTCTCTCTCTCTCTCTCTCTCTCTCTCTCTCTCTCTCTCTCTCTCTCTCTCTCTCTCTCTCT
>JACEEZ010014990.1:45000-47500 GCA_016584305.1 Chionoecetes opilio
TGACTTTTCGTAATGATATGGCTAACAACAGACGATTTTTTATAGCAAAGGAAAGATCTGGGCGTGAAGGGGTTAAGAGAGGAGTGACAAGACACCACCCGAACTAAATTGGCCCACCTCTTTCTCTTAGTCTTCTTTAGAGGAGCTGGCAACCAAGCGGGGTTTTGTTTATTCTATTTATTTGTTGTCCTTGACAGGTCCTTTGTGATGAAAAATAAATATATATAAGCCTTAGGTCCCCCCTTCACAACCCCCTCCAGGTCACCACACACACACACACACACACACACACACACACACACACACACACACACACACACAGAGGATGAGCTGGTTATTGCGTGCTTGTACAATGACGTACATGCATCAATAGCAATATCAAGATTAACATTCAAAAGGCCTTTCTTGATCTAATTCCCTCGCCCTGCAGCCTCCAATGTCCCTCGGCTTATCCCGGGCCAGGCAGACAACGACGGCCCAAGGTATTGTACAGGCAGGGAGACATGACGCATTACTGTTGTTAGGCACACACACACACACACACACACACATCCCGGGCCAGGCAGACAACGACGGCCCAAGGTATTGTACAGGCAGGGAGACATGACGCATTACTGCTGTTAGGCACACACACATAAGAACATAAGAACATAAGAAAATAAGGAAGCTACAAGAGGCCGTGAGACCTACACGAGGTAGTTCCTGTTACTTAACACTACCTACATCCACCTTTCATCCCCATCCATGAATTTATCTAGCCTCCCTTTAAAGCTCTTTAATGACTCCGCACTAACTACCTGTCTACTGAGTCCATTCCAATCATTTACCACCCTATTTGTGAACCAGTTTTTCCCTATTTCCTTTCCAAATCTACGCTTTTCCAGCTTGAATCCGTTACT
The DNA here is from genome assembly GCA_016584305.1 of Chionoecetes opilio. Lineage (NCBI taxonomy): Eukaryota > Metazoa > Arthropoda > Malacostraca > Decapoda > Majidae > Chionoecetes > Chionoecetes opilio. The sequence continues at coordinate 45,900 of JACEEZ010014990.1, forward strand.
TCTTGTTCTACCCTGGTTAAAAGCCGTAAGAACTTTTCCTACCTCTCCTTTATTAATCCCTTTATCCACTTAAAAACGTATATCAGATCGCCTCTTACTCTGCGTCTCTCGAGTGCGTGTAAATTTAGTAGCTTCAATCTCTTCTCATAACTAAAGTTACGCATCCCTTGAATAATTTTGGTCATCCTTCTCTGCAGTTTCTAACAAAAAAACAATAATTATCACTATTAATATAGGGAAATTAGCTTTTTGACCAAAACTGAACCGCATAGTCTAGGTGAGGTCTGACTAGAGCCAAATAAAGCTTTAGAATAACCTCAGCACTTCTACTTTTAACACTTCTGGTAATGAATCCTAACACCCTATTAGCTCTATTTCTAGCCTCAATACATTGTTTCCTAGGTCGGAGGTCGGAGCTCACCCTCACTCCCATATCCTTCTCACCTCCTAATATTTTCAGCGATACATTGCGTATGGTGTATCTATTACCAGGGTTTTTTCTACCAACATTCATAACGCTGCACTAATCAATATTAAATTCCATCTGCCATCTGACTACCCACTCATTAAGTTTATCTAAGTCTCCCTGCAATATGTTTACATCAGACTGTGATCCTATAATCCTACCTACCTTAGTATCATCAGCAAACTTGCTGATATCACTGCTAATCCCACTATCCAAGTCGTTGATGTAAATTAAAAATAGTAATGGACCCAAAACAGACCTTTGTGGAACATAAGTGTGCAATATAATTATTGTAATACATGTAATCTAAGCAATATATAAGTAAATATAGATATGTGTAAATATAGCTACATGTGGGCCTATTGGCCCAAAAAGGAGATAAAAAAGACGTTAATGCCAGGTAATGCAACATGCTTGTATTGAGATGAACGACGGCTTGAACAGTTTTCCAGTTACTCAACAACCGCCTCAATAGTAGTGAGAGTTCTCTCTGATGGCCGCCAGGTAACCATTGAGACTGGTTCTGGCGTCACGCCACTGCGTCACGCTCCGCTCCGCCTCCCCGCAGTGGTCGTCAAAGGCGCTGCGGGAGGGCACCACCAGCTGCATGGAGCGCATGCCGCCCTGGCCGCCGCTGGAGAGCAGAATGTCGCCGTACGCGGCGCCCAGGTAGCGGCACCAAAAGTTGTCGGCGTTAACCTTGGGCAGATCGCCCACGTGTCCGTACACGTCCTGGTAGCGCTCCACCAGCATGCGGTCCGCCAGCAGCTCGCAGGGCGGCGAGGCGGGCAGCTCGTTGGCCCTGGAGAAGAACTGGTGCGTGAACATCTCCAGGTGTGCGCCAAGCCCCTTTCAGGGCGCGCCGCTCCCGCCGCTCCTGCTGGTGCGTGTAGTGCGGCACCAGCAGCACCAGCCGCAGCCTGGTGAGGGGCACGCCGGTGCGTCGGGCAGCGCGGCGCACTCGCTTGGCGATCACCTCGCCCTCCCGGCCCGGCAGCTGGCTCAACGGCTTCTTCCAAAACTCGAAGCGGATGACCTGCTGCCCCAGGCGGTCGGTCACGTCGAAGTGAGCCGGGAAGGAGCGGAAGAAGGTCTTGCAGTCTCGGGGCGGCGGCGTGAGCAGCGGGTTGTTGCC
>JACEEZ010014990.1:52500-55000 GCA_016584305.1 Chionoecetes opilio
AACCGAACTCGATAACTGTTTTGGCCTTTAAATGTATTACCTTGTAAATTTAAAGTGTAAGGGTTGTTGGTTGGATGCTTTAATTGTATTACTGTGTGAGTTATCTGGTGTAGTCATTTTCCTGGTCTTATGAAGCATTCTCTTTCCTCTTTCTTTTCACATTTCCTCTCCCGTTTTTATTTAGTCCTCCCTCTCTCTTCTCTCCTCTCCCTCCTTCCCTCTCCTCTCTCTCCCTCCTCCTCCTTCTCTTCCCCCTTTTCCTCTCCCCTCCAAAAAAAAAAAAAAAAACAAAATCGAAAAGTTTGTGGTTTGGGGTTTGTTATTTTTATTTTTCCCCTGTTTTCCCTTTTATTTCTTTCCTGCTTCTTTTTTTTCGTTCTCACCCCTCAATAAAAAAGTTTTTCGAAAAAAAAGAAAAAACGTCATGTTTGTTTTTTTTTTGTTTCCCCAAATTGTTCCGGGGAATAAAAAAACTTTGTGGGGGAAAGGGGGGGTAACTTTGGAACACAAAAGGCCAAAAAGAAGTTAGGGTTTTTTTTGCCGTTCCCAAAGTAAAATTTTGCTTTCCCCAATTAATTTCAAAATTTTTTTATTGCCCCCTGTTTGTTTTTCGGCCCTGGTTATTCGGTCCTTTCTTGTCTTTTCCCCCCTTTTTTCTGTCTATTGCTATGTAAGGAAAAAGGGAAAAACTGGTTCCAAAAAAAGGGGGGTAAATGATTGGAATGGACTCAGTGACGGTAGTTAGGCGGAGTCATTGGGGTTTTTAGGGGGTAGATAAATTCACGGATGGGATGAAAAGGGGGATGTGGGGTGTTAAAAAAGTAACAAGAACTACCCGGTACTCCGGCCCCTTGTAGCTTACTTTGGTTTTAGTTTTTTTCCCTGTCAAAACAAATATATCATGTCCAATTCGTTTTTTGCAGACTCATCCATTTTTCTCTGTAGTGTCCCTCTACTTAAAAATGTGGGGAAAGGTAAAATGGGGGCATACGCTAAGCTGCGCGTGGCCCCGGTGCCACTCCGCCGTTAGCCCTTGAGCCCGTGGGGTGAAACCCCCTCCCCCCGGGAAAACAGGGTTTGTGTGACTCCGGGTTTTTCCCTTTCCCCCGGGGTCCCAGGTACCCATTTTTGGCCACCCCGAAAGGAAAAATGAACACGCTTGGGGTGCACGCCGACGCCCCGGCGGGGTTCGAACCCAGACCCGCGGATTCGTAATAGGCGCTTCCATATAACCAGGGGAAAGCAAATATGCTTTTTTTATAATATATATATATATATCAAGTATAGACGTCCAGCTTGGCCCTTTGCTTTTGCTCAGTTCCCCCCCCCCCCCCTTCTCCTCTTTCTCCCAAACTTTTCTTAAAATTTTTTCCCCCCCCGTTTGTGGGAAAGCTGGACAGCCAACCACCCCAAATTTAAATATTTTGTATTTCATTAAAGGGCTTTTTTTAGCAAAAAGTTTTTTAAGACCCCCTTGATTTTTACGCATATTGATGTAATTTCGCTCAAACCGAAATATTTAGGAGAGTTTCCTTTTTCAAATGGGCCCGGGGTTTTTTAACCAAAACCCCCCCCCGGGAAGCCCTGTAAAAATTTTAAATATAAAATATAGTACAAATTTATATATTTTTAAAATTTTTTCCCCACCTCTTTCTTAACGGAACCACGATGTTATGAACTAAAAAAAAAATTTTAAAACTTTTGGTTTCGGCTCCCTTTCCCTTTTTAAAATTTTTTTTCCCAACAAAAACGGGCCTTTTAAATCGGGGGGAAAAACCGGGGTGAGACGACTAAAAAGAAAAGAAAGTTTTAAAAAAAAAAAGGTTTCCGGGCTATTTGGGGGGCCCTTCGATCCCGGTTTGGAATATGCCCGAATGAGGGAAACCACCCATACCAGCCCCCTAAAAAAAAAACAAGTAAAAAAAAAAAAAAGGACCACAATTTCCCCCCCCTTTAAAAACCCAAAATTTAAAACAACCCAAAAACACACCACACACAAAACAGCACCACAAACACACACACCCAAAACCCAATTTAAATTTAACAAGTTTCCCCCCCCCCCCTTCACCCCCCCCCCCCAACCCCCCATTCCCCCAATCTTAATTTTGTCCAAAAAGGCTTTTCACCGCCTTTCTCTCCCCCTTTCCTCTCTCCTCTTCTCCCTTTTTTCCCCTCTCCCCTCTCTCCCTCCTCTTTTTTTTCCCCCCCCCCCTCTCTTCCTCTCTCTCTCTCTCTCCCCTTTTTCTTCCCTTTTCTCAAATTCAAAATTTGCTTGTTTTTTTACCGTGGTTATTTTTCAAAATTTGCATGAAAAAAAAAGAAAATTTAAAATAATAACAATAATAACAATAATAACAATAATAATAACAATAATAACAATAATAATAACAATAACATACAAGAAAAGTACTGCTACTGATTTTCATTATCATTATCACTATTACTATCATCATTACCATTATTGGTCTGCCTCATCATTGGCGATACAATTAATTATATC
>JACEEZ010014990.1:65000-67500 GCA_016584305.1 Chionoecetes opilio
TTTCGTCTGTTTTTCTGTGCGCGCCGTTATTTTCGTTTTTCTGTGCGCGCTGTTATTTTCGTTTTTCTGTGGGCGCTGTTATTTTCGTTTTTCTGTGGGCGCCGTTATTTTCGTTTTTCTGTGGGCGCCGTTATTTTTGTTTTTCTGTGGGCGCTTTTATTTTCGTTTTTCTGTGGGCGCCGTTATTTTCGTTTTTCTGTGGGCGCCGTTATTTTCGTTTTCCTGTGGGCGCCGTTATTTTCGTTTTCCTGTGGGCGCCGTTATTTTCGTTTTTCTGTGGGCGCCGTTATTTTCGTTTTTCTGTGGGCGCTGTTATTTTCGTTTTTCTGTGGGCGCCGTTATTTTCGTTTTTCTGTGGGCGCTGTTATTTTCGTTTTTCTGTGGGCGCCGTTATTTTCGTTTTTCTGTGGGCGCCGTTATTTTCGTTTTTCTGTGGGCGCTTTTATTTTCGTTTTTCTGTGGGCGCTTTTATTTTCGTTTTTCTGTGGGCGCTTTTATTTTCGTTTTTCTGTGGGCGCTTTTATTTTCGTTTTTCTGTGGGCGCCGTTATTTTCGTTTTTCTGTGGGCGCCGTTATTTTCGTTTTTCTGTGGGCGCTTTTATTTTCGTTTTTCTGTGGGCGCCGTTATTTTCGTTTTTCTGTGGGTGCCGTTATTTTCGTTTTCCTGTGGGCGCTGTTATTTTCGTTTTTCTGTGGGCGCCGTTATTTTCGTTTTTCTGTGGGCGCCGTTATTTTCGTTTTCTGTGGGCGCCGTTATTTTCGTTTTTCTGTGGGCGCCGTTATTTTCGTTTTTCTGTGGGCGACGTTATTTTCGTTTTCTAAATATCTCTTTTTAGCTCCGATTGCATGTACTTTTTTTCAGAATAATTCTTTATTTATTTTTTACGTACTTATGATTTAATTTTCGTATTTATGGTATTTTCTTATAGATTTTCATTAACCCCTTTACGCCCAGACCTTTCCTTTGCCATATAAAATAGTCTGTTGTTGAGCCATAACTTAGAAAAAAACTTAATATACCAAATTAGTTAGTGAACAAGGATACTGAACAGGTCATATCTATAAACCATTGCTTATATTCACTAAAATCATCTAATTGTAGTCGTATTACAATGGAAATTACGTTCTGGGCCTCAAGGGGTTAATGGACTTGAATTACGGGATTGAATTACTGCTGGGGAGAAACTAATGAATGATTGTATTTTGGTTTTTCACCTAATTTTTCGTAGTAGGTATTTCGTTCGTGTATTCGTAGTTTATTTCGTATTTTATCGTTCTTTCATAATTATCGTACCACTCTTTCTACACCGTTTTCCCTTTAGTGATTAAAAGTTTTTGCATCATGATTTTCACCTTATTTTTTTTCCTATTTTCGTGGCAGACTTCCGCGATTAATTTTTTCTTTTGGCAATTAAGAGTTTTTCCAAGTTTTTCCGAGTTGCTGCAATCGAGAAAGACAAGCAAAGAAAGGCACTTAAGACAATATTCCTCCGTGGAGTGGATTAGATTGGAAGTTTCTTGATTATATAACAGTCGGCGCGGCTATATTCTTTTTCTCACACACTATTAATTTTCCCCTTGGCCTCTTTCTTATATTTTGCTTATGTTTCTTTAACTTTTCTATGCACACACACACACTCTCTCTCTCCTCTCTCTCTCTCTCTCTCTCTCTCTCCTCTCTCTCTCTCTCTCTCTCTCTCTCTCACACACACACACACAAACACGGTATATTTCTGTCACTCAGATGTAAATGATGTTCAGGAAACTAAAAACATACAACATTATACTGATTTTTTTTCTTTTCAGTGTAAACAGATGCGTGATATTTTCTTCTATGTAATATTCCACACACTAGACAGACTAGGATTATATGCAGGTTAATTAAATACTACACATCTCTTTTTGGCTTTCCCGCTCACGCTTCCACCACACTTATAACACCACCACCACCACACTCAACACCACACTCAACACCACACCACCACCACACCTCAAGCCTCTCACAACCCAGCCACACTAACACCACTCCCTTGAGGCGAAAACACACAAACACACACATATACACACACACACACACACACACACACCTGCCCTGACTGTCTCGCCGCCCACAGTTTCTCGTGTGTACATGTATGTGTCTGTGTATATGTGTGTGTGTGTGTGTGTGTGTGTGTGTGTGTGTGTGTGTGTGTGTGTGTGTGTGTGTGTGTGTGTGTGTGTGTGTGTGTGTGTGTGTGTGTGTGTGTGTGTGTGTGTGTGTGTGTGTGTGTGTGTGTGTGTGTGTGTGTGAGCGTCGTGTGTGATCTCGTGCCAAAACCCAAGGCAGGTAGTGAATGTCAAGGAACACATGCTTTCAAGGCTTGGCAATAATGAACTTTGTGGCCACTAATCTTTAAAGACTACATTTGTTTGTTCTCTTATTCGTTTTTTTTCTTACGCCTCCTCCTCCTTCTCCTTTTGCTTCTCCTGCCTTTCCTTCTGTATCTCTTGCCCCTCAACC
>JACEEZ010014990.1:70000-75000 GCA_016584305.1 Chionoecetes opilio
TACACTGCTTATAGTACGTAATTCTATTTGGTTTACCTATATTCTTGTATTGCAGCTTTTCATTCGCATACCACTCCTCTCTTGAAAACGCCAGCCCTTCTCTCTCTCTCTCTCTCTCTGTCTCATTCTCTCTGTCTGTCTCACTCTCTCTGTCTGTATATATGTCTGTCTTTCTCTTCCTCTCTCTCTCTCTCTCTCTCTCTCTCTCTCTCTCTCTCTCTCTCTCTCTCTCTCTCTCTCTCTCTCTCTCTCTCTCTCTCTCTTTGTCTTGCAGCACACACAGCTCCACTAAGAAGAAAACAGCACTAACAATAGCACTAACAGCAACAGTAACAGCGGCAACAGCGGGCCCGGTCGTCAGCACTTCAAGTTTGGCTCGTAACAAACTCCTACTTGAGCCATGGTTGTAAAGTCTCGCCGTGCAGGTAAGTTATTGGGCTGTGTGAAGCAATTAGTAAGGCAGCTGTCGAGCGAGTGTAAGTTCAAACAAGAGTCGGGTGAATAATTAGGACCTGATCTCCATACAACATAATGAATTGTGAGCGAAGTCATGCATATGTCATGTTGTATAATTATGTTGTATTCATATGTTGATTGTATAATTTGTATGTATGATAATTTTGTTGAATGTTATTAGTGTAAAGGTGGATGTAGATATAAAAACTGTAGGATCAATTGCTACTGGGGCTTAGTGTGTGTGTGTGTGTGTGTGTGTGTGTGTGTGTGTGTGTGTGTGTGTGTGTGTGTGTGTGTGTGTGTGTGTGTGTGTGTGTGTGTGTGTAGCTGTAAACTCAACTACCAATAATTTAAATTATTTGCAATAGTCATTAACCTCCAAATATTACCCTGAGTCACATTTCCTCACCACTACCACCACCACCACCACCACCATCACCACCACCACCACCATCCTTACCACCACCACCACCACCACCATCATCATCAACACGACGATTACCATTGCCAAAGTTACCAAACACTCCCACTTACTGTTACCAACTCACTCCATGCCTCCACTCTTCCCCACCCTTATTAAAATAATCTAATTTCACCGCCAACCCTGCACACCCACTGCCATTATGTTCTGGTAACACTGTAAGTTTTCTTTCTCGAGTGTAAGATCTTAACTAAGTTCCTAAACGTTTATACGACGAAGTTAATCTCTCTCTCTCTCTCTCTCTCTCTCTCTCTCTCTCTCTCTCTCTCTCTCTCTCTCTCTCTCTCTCTCTCTCTCTCTCTCTCTCTCTCTCTCTCTTTGGTCTGGACCAAAAAAATGGAACTCCCTACCAGCCAACGTCACGAAGGCAAATACACTTTCTGTATTTAAATCTAGACTAGTCAACTATATTTTGCAAGACCAAAATTATTTTTAGTAGAGTAGCTTTTAGCAAATTCTACATATTATCTTTTATTGTAATTCTAGGTTTTACTGCAATTTTACCTGTCTTACTGAATTTTTTAGCAGATTTTAGATTTTACTTTTTATTGTAATTTTATGTTTTACTAGAATTCTACTTGTCGTACTATAATGTTTAGCAAATTTTACATATTTCTTTTTATTGTAATCTTATGTTTTACTGGAATTCTGCCTGTTTGACTGGCATTTTATTTATTTTACTCTTACTAGATTATTGACAATGCTGTACCTGGAATTTGGTGCCAATATATATGTTGTACACTCGTATGGTCAGCTACAGTGACTTAATCACTCATATTTTTTGCCTATATTTTAGCATGTAAAATAAGCTTGACATGTAGACAAGTCTACCAATTATTATATGTATTCTGATGTAATAACCACTACCCTGTGGAAAATAAATGCATTTGAATTTGAACTCTCTCTCTCTCTCTCTCTCTCTCTCTCTCTCTCTCTCTCTCTCTCTCTCTCTCTCTCTCTCTCTCTCTCTCTCTCTCTCTCTCTCTCTCTCTCTGTATATCTGTCTCTCTGTCTGCTGTCTTTCTCTTCCTCTTCCCTCCCTCTCTCTCTCTCTTCCTTTTTTTTTTTCTCTCTCTCTCTCTAACAAACCACCGAGTAGAATCAAGCATATCCATTACTAAAATAGCTGTCGGCAACACTCTCCCTGTGCTACACTGAACTGCAACACACCGGTGACAGACCACCTTAATTACCTCTAACTTACACAGATGAGGCTGGAGAGGAGGAGGGAGGGGGGGGGGGGGGGGAGAAAAAGGAAAGAGAGATGAAGCAGGGAAAAGTTAAATACTCTCTCTCTCTTCTCTCCTCTCTCTCTCTCTTCTCTCTCTCTCTCTCTCTCCTCTCTCTTCTCTCTGTCTCTCTCTTTTCTCTCTCTCTCTCGACAATAGGTTCCACAACTCCATATACCGTCGCCTCTTTTCTCCTCTTCGACCGGCTCCCCTCTCTCTCTCTTTTCTCTCTCTCTCTCTCTCTCTCTCTCTCTCTCTCTCTCTCTCTTCTCTCTCTCTCTCTCTCTCTCTCCCTCCTTCCCTCTCCCTCCCTTCAGCTCTAAGGCTTCGTCCACTCCAGGAAGAGGAACACAAAAGATTCCCCGCCGGGTCCATAAGGGCCAAGACGCGTCTCACTATACACGTTGCGAAGGAATTATATTTCTTCGTTATTGTTAATGATACAAATACAAGAAAATGGAACATAAAAAGACATTTGTTGTGAGAAAAATAGCAAGGTAATGAGACAAAAATTAATGTGTGTGAGAGAGAGAGAGAGAGAGAGAGAGAGAGAGAGAGAGAGAGAGAGAGAGAGAGAGAGAGAGAGAGAGAGAGAGAGAGAGAGAGAGAGAGAGAGAGAGAGAGAGAGAGAGAGAGAGAGAGAGAGAGAGAGAGAGAGAGAGAGAGATCCAATAGGAAAATTACAATAACCAAAAATAAAAGCTCTCACTAATAACATCAGTAACTCATCAGCTAAATACTCGTTTTAATGGCTATTAGGCAACTGCTACGTGGTAATTAGCAGGGATGTCATTATTTCCAGCGCTAACCATGAGGCCTTGATTAATACCCTCAGGCGTTCATTAGGGACAGGTAAGCGATGGCATCACTAATCATTACAGGCGTGACGCAATACTGAGCGACACCAATAATAATAATAATGATAATAAAATGACGCAATACTGAGCGACACCAATAATAATAATAATGATAATAAAATGACGCAATACTGAGCGGCGCCAATAATAATAATGATAATAAAATGATGACGCAATACTGAGCGACACCAATAATAATAATAATGATAATAAAATGACGCAATACTGAGCGACACCAATAATAATAATAATGATAATAAAATGACGCAATACTGAGCGACACCAATAATAATAATGATAATAAAATGACGCAATACTGAGCGGACCAATAATAATAATGATAATAAAATGACGCAATACTGAGCGACACCAAATAAATAATGATAATAAAGTGGGCGCAATACTGAGCGGCACCAATAATAATAATGATAATAAAATGACGCAATACTGAGTGACACCAATAATAATAATGATAATAAAATGATGCAATACTGAGCGACACCAATAATAATAATGATAATAAAATGACGCAATACTGAGTGGCACCAATAATAATAATGATAATAAAATGACGCAATACTGAGCGGCACCAATAATAATAATGATTAATAAAACATGAATCGCAATACTGAGCGACACCAATAATAAAATAATGATAATAAAATGACGCAATACTGAGCGGCACCAATAATAATAATAACAATGATAAAGGTACTAATAATAATGATAATAGAATGACGCAATACTGAGCGATACCAAATAATAATAATAATAATAATAAATAATAATAATAATAATAATAATAATAATAAAGGTACTACTACTAATAATAATGATAATATTTTCTCTACTGCTACGATCATTCTCTACTAACGTGACAGTATTAACCTTTCCTTACCTTCCTCCCATTATGATTACTACAAGTCTCCGGTCTTGTTAATATTGCCTTGTAGAATGCACTGAAATTTGACTCTTTTCAGGTAGTCTTTATAAACTTTTTCTTCTGCCCTTCTTAAGATGCTGATATTGAGGAGGGAACAATGCGCTCGGATCAGCTGTATTTCGGGTATTTTTTCCAGTAACTTTTTAGATTATTAGTATTTTCTGAGTTTTGTAATTCTGAAATATGGTGAGATTTTTTTTATCATGTGTGTGTGTCTGTATGAGAGAGAGAGAGAGAGAGAGAGAGAGAGAGAGAGAGAGAGAGAGAGAGAGAGAGAGAGAGAGAGAGAGAGAGAGAGAGAGAGAGAGAGAGAGAGAGAGAGAGAGAGAGAGAGAGAGAGAGCATTAATTTACGCCCCTGTAGTCAAAGGTTTAGCTGTTGATGGAGTCGGTGAGCCAGTATAGGCTATCACACGGTACAGGCGATCACCATGGACAAGCTAAATGATTTCAATAAGCTAATTAAAAGTACTGTTGTTATTATCATTGTTACTGTTGTTGTTGTTGATGTATTGATATTGTTGTTGTTGTTGGTTGCTGTAGTTGTTTTATTGCTGCCGATTAAGTTTTTATTTTTATAACTATTATTATCATTGAATTTGCAGTGTTAGCGTTTCGTAAAAGAGCAATATTAACACACATGCCTCTCCCCCGCTTTATTTTGTGTGTGTGTGTGTGTGTGTGTGTGTGTGTGTGTGTGTGTGTGTGTGTGTGTGTGTGTGTGTGTGTGTGTGTGTGTGTGTGTGTGTGTGTGTGGGTGTGTGTGTGTGTGTGGGTGTGGGTGTGGGTGGGAGTGTGTGTGTGTGTGTGTGTGTGTGTGTGTGTGTGTGTGTGTGTGTGTGTGCGCGTGAACCCTTTGATACGCGACACCAAGATGGAAGAGAAAAAAATTATCCAACGAAAAATAAAATCAAAAAGTAACGGCTGATTTTTTTTTTCATAACTCGGATAGAATTTCCTTCGAGTGATACCAACTCCCCCTAAAAAAAAAAACCTCATACAAACACACATATTCAACATACACACATACATACA
>JACEEZ010014990.1:82500-87500 GCA_016584305.1 Chionoecetes opilio
CTATTCAGAAGTGTCCGGGACGGTATTCACTATTCAGAAGTGTCCGGGACGGTATTCACTATTCAGAAGTGTCCGAGACAGTATTCACTATTCAGAAGTGTCCGGGACGGTATTCACTATTCAGAAGTGTCCGGGACGGTATTCACTATTCAGAAGTGTCCGGGACGGTATTCACTATTCAGAAGTGTCCGGGACGGTATTCACTATTCAGAAGTGTCCGGGACGGTATTCACTATTCAGAAGTGTCCGGGACGGTATTCACTATTCAGAAGTGTCCGGGACGGTATTCACTATTCAGAAGTGTCCGGGACGGTATTCACTATTCAGAAGTGTCCGGGACGGTATTCACTATTCAGAAGTGTCCGGGACGGTATTCACTATTCAGAAGTGTCCGGGACGGTATTCACTATTCAGAAGTGTCCGGGCGGTATTCACTATCAGAAGTGTCCGGGACGATATTCACTATTCAGAAGTGTCCGGGAACGGTATTCACTATTCAGAAGTGTCCGGGACGGTATTCACTATTCAGAAGTGTCCGGGACGGTATTCACTATCAGAAGTGTCCGGGACGATATTCACTATTCAGAAGTGTCCGGGAACGGTATTCACTATTCAGAAGTGTCCGGGACGGTATTCACTATTCAGAAGTGTCCGGGACGGTATTCACTATTCAGAAGTGTCCGGGACGGTATTCACTATTCAGAAGTGTCCGGATCGGTATTCACTATTCAGAAGTGTCCGGGACGGTATTACTATTCAGAAGTGTCCGGGACGGTATTCACTATTCAGAAGTGTCCGGGACGGTATTTCACTATTCAGAAGTGTCCGGGACGGTATTCACTATTCAGAAGTGTCCGGGACGGTATTCACTATTCAGAAGTGTCCGGGACGGTATTCACTATTCAGAAGTGTCCGGGACGGTATTCACTATTCAGAAGTGTCCGGGACGGTATTCACTATTCAGAAGGTAACTCCCAGAAATTAGAATAAAACATAAGTGTAGAAGAATAAAACTTGGAAAAGCAGGCGAGTGTATAGAGCATAAGAAAATAAGGAAGCTACAAGAGGCCGTGACACCTACACGTGGTAGTTCCTGTTTCTTAACACTACCTACATCCACTTTTCATCCCCATCCATGAATTTATCTAGCTTCCTTTTAAAGCTCCCTAATGACTCCAAACTAACTACCTGTCTACTGAGTCCATTCCAATCATTTACCACCCTATTTGTGAACCAGTTTTTCCCTATTTCTTTTTTTAAATCTACGCTTTTCCAGCTTGAATCCGTTACTTCTGGTTCTACCCTGGTTACTAGCCGTAAGAACTTTTCCTACATCTCCTTTATTGTATCCCTTTATCCACTTACAAACTTCCATCAGACAGTATAGCACACATCTCAATAAAATGTACTCTATGTTTTACTACTATGTATTACTTACTATGTATTTACTTTACTATGTTATTTACTACATGTTTTTTTACTCTTCGATTTGTTGATGCCTGTCTGATTGCTTTTCTTTCTGTCTGTATTACATTATTGGTAAGTCATTTTTCTGTTTCTGTCTGTCTGTTTGTATCAAAGGTATGTATTTTATTTTTGTTTGTCTGTGTTTATATCTTCGGTATGTATGTATATGTCTGTATATATATGTCGGTATGTATGTTGGCCTACGTGCATGTGTAGGCAGGAAAATGCGTGTGTAATAACTGTGTATACATGTGTCCTGGCGATTTGGCCCATTAATGTTGAGATATACCCACCATCATGGTCCCCTCGCCCCCCCCCACACTCATGGCCCCCTTACCCCCCCATCATCATGGCCCCCTCGCCCCCCCTACCATCATGGCCCCCTTGCCGCCCACCATCATGGCCCCCTTGCCCCCCACCATCATGGCCCCCTCGCCCACCCCCACACTCATGGCCCCCTCGCCCACCCCCACACTCATGGCCCCCTCGCCCCCCCTACACTCATGGCCCCCTCACCCCCCCCACCACTCATGGCCCCCTCACGCCCCCCCACCATCATGGCCCCCTCGCCCCCCACCTATGGCCCCCTTGCCCCCCCCCCCATCCTCCCTCACCCAGCCATTTCTCTTCACGGCTGGACAAATTGCCTTCGATAAAGAATCATGACATTACTCCCAACGTAGATTTAGCTCCGCAATACTATCATCGTTACCAGTATTACAATTATTACTACTACTACTTCTACTACTACTACTACTACTACTACTACTACTACTACTCCTACTACTACTACTACTATTGTTATCCCGCAACCACAACAACGAGAGGCTAATTCGAAACAAACCATGATATGCAAAAAATATATACATATGATTGATGAGGATTTGAAGCAACCTGGCGCATAAAACACCGATTCGAACGTAACAGAACGAGCCATACGTAAGCCATTAACGAATTCCTAAGCGACGTGTACAGTACCGGTTACAGCTAGTCAGTCACTACATTACATCATCTATCGGTACTAATAATCACTAAAATATGCAGTGAGAATACTAATCCCGACCATTACTTTTACGACAGACTACCATCAAAATTACCCAACGCGCTGTAGCTCTCCGTTTTCTATGAAGCTCTACAGGGTTGCCTACAGACACTCACGGCATTTTGGGCGGCGGTGTGAGTGGTGGCAAGGCTGACAACTCGTGTTACCTCCGGCGCCCTGACTACCGGATCACCACGAGACTAACCACCGCTAACGACCGAAGCTCTGTTACGTCTTCTGGGTAATGAGTGAACCACTTTGACACATGGAAGTGGTTCAGTTTATCAACACGTTTTGGAGTCTTTGAACAGATGGAGACAGGTTTCAAGAGTCCCAGTTGGTGTAGTTGCCAGCTGGTGTAGTTGCCAGCTGGTGTAGTTGCCAGCTGGTGTAGGGTAATAAAGGAGTAATTAAGCTAAAATAGATCAATTCAGAATTATGTGATGCCAGAAAAGGAACAATGGCAATCACTTTTATATTCATCAATTTGGACGATATAAGAAACTGACGTAAAAAGGAGCTATCATCATTATTATTATTACTATTATTATCATTATTATTATTATTATTACTTAGACTAGCTGCGATACATGTGACTTCCAACTTTGTCTCAAACGCGGCCCACAAAGACCAGAGTGAACTGAGGGACTTCGCACATGCAACTGAGGCGCGACTCATGACACGGCGCGAAAGTGACAGAGTGAAGGTGGAGGGGTGAGGGGTGAGGGTATAAGGGAGTGTGAGGGTTAGGAGGAGGGGTGAGGGAGATGTATAAGGGTGAGTAGGAGGGGTGAGGGGTGAGGGAGGATGTATAAGGGTGTGTGACAGTGGGGGTGGAGGGGTGAGGGTGAGGGGAGGGGGAGGGGTGATGGTGGAGGGTAAAGGGAGGGTGAGGAAGAGGGAGTAACAGGAAGATAGATGTGGAAGGAGTCCGTCTGGCAGCAAATGGGGATGGTGGGAAGGGGGAAGATGGAAGAGAGGAAGAATAAGGAAGGAAGTAGAAGAAGTAAGGTTTGAGGGAAGGCATACTGTAGACTGCAGACATTATTGTACTATAAAATCCTGCATTCTCCTTCACTTGATAAAACTTCCTCTAACCAATTACTATACCACAAAAAAAGTTATACCCAGAAAAAACTAGATAAATATTGCACAAATAATAAACATCAGATTATATATATATATCCAAAAACTCATAATAAAAACGTAAAACTTAAAAAAAAAAAAAAAAAAAAAAAAAAAATAGGCATCAGATTTTACATTCATTGAAAAAGTCATGATGCAAAAAAACTGGAAAAAAAATATTCGGTGATCTCATCCCTATAAAATCCGCCACTCGAAGCTACTCCAATAAACCATGCCCTGCCCCACCCCCCCATAACTCCAACCCTGACCCACCCCAACCCAAGCCCTGTCACCCCCCTTAACCCCAACCCCGACCCACCCCAACCCATGCCCTGCCCCCCCCTAACCACAAACCCCGACCCACCTCAACCCGGCAACCCAAGCCCTGTCAACCCCCCACCCCCACTAACTCCACCACCACAAAAATAACATGCCAATACCGACACTCCGCGCCTCAACCCCCCCAACCCTCTTCAACCCCCTCCCCTCACTACCCACAACTACCTGCCCCCCCTTCCCCACCTCCTCCCCAATAAGGAAGCCATATGGTGCTAACAGGCGCTACAGCAGGCAAGATAAGTTACAAAGGCACCCCCCTCCCCTTCAAACACTCCCTAGAACAATACACCCCTCCCCTGCAACACCACTGCAACACACCCATCCCCCCTAAAACAATACACATTCCCGACATGCCTTCCCGCCCCTTCTCACACATTCCCAGTCCCGCCTCCTCACCTGCAAGATTTAATGACACCATAAAAATATTCCTTGGCCTTCCCAACACTGTATTCGCAAAAACCAATATCTTATGGTAGACTTGTACACACTAACAAAATAAAGATTAATACAGATTTAAAAAGTATATGTAATGGTTAAGTAACACACACACACACCACACACACACACACACACACCACACACACACACACACACACACACACACACACGGTCATAACCCTAATAAGAGGCACCAAGGCATGACCAGAAACCACCCAAGTGTTGCTAACGTTGCCCGCAGCCCACCACTGTACACCAGATCCTCTTCACTACTACTACTACTCCTACTACTACTTATACTACTACTTATACTACTACTACTACTACTACTACTACTACTACTACTACTTATACTACTACTACTACTACTACTCCTACTTCTACTATTACTACTACTACTATTACTACTACTACTACTACTACTACTACTACTACTACTACTATTACTACTACTACTACTATTCCTACTACTACTCCTACTACTATTACCACTACCACTACTACATATATAATAATTTATAAGGTTTGTATTCAGGGGTGTTGAACTTCTGAGACACTTTCCCGGAAAACTTAATACCTCACGGGACGT
>JACEEZ010014990.1:90000-92500 GCA_016584305.1 Chionoecetes opilio
CTTACCTAACTTACCCCGACCCTTACCCTCGCCTCGCCTCTCCTCCCTTCCTCGTCCCTTTGTATAATCAAAAGGGTCGCCTCCTGCCTGCCTCGGGTGCGATCAGGTGACGGTCAAGCCTCTATACAGGTAAGTGCACAGGTAATACAGGTCTCGAATAGCTTCTAGGAGAGGAGGGACGAGAAAGAACATGGTGTGCTGGTGTGGTGAGAACAGGTACATGGTATTGTGGCTGGTGTGGTTGGGGGAGCGCGTGGTGTGGTATTGAGGGGGTGTATAGTGGGAAGGGAGGGGTGTGGTGGGCGGGAAGGGGATGGGGTATTAAAGGGGGGACAAGGGGGTCATTTAAACTAACCCTATGTGCTCTAAATACACCTTTGTCCACGTATTCACCTGAGATCAGCGGCGACACACGGCCACTTTACATGCAAATGAATCAGAGGAAAGGAGAAGGACGCAGGGAGAGTCAGGGAGAGGAAGAGGGAGAGGGAGAGTCAGGGAGAGGGAGAGTCAAGGAAGTTTTGGAGAGAAAATCTTCACTAAAAGTAGGGAGCGTTAAGTTGATGTAAGTAGGGATTAGGGTGTAGGAAAGTTTGCTGTAAGGATAAAGAGAGAGAGAGAGGGAGAGAGGGAGGGAGTAGAGAGGGAGGGAGGGAGGGAGGGAAAGGAGAGTAACACCATGATAAGGAGGTAGTAAAAGTAAAATATAAAGACATGAATGTAACAATAAAGAAAGAAAGACGACGTATATTTTGAACAATCAAGTTTATATGTATGCAAATAGATATTCGTGTGTGTGTGTGTGTGTGTGTGTGTGTGTGTGTGTGTGTGTGTGTGTGTGTGTGTGTGTGTGTGTGTGTGTGTGTGTGTGTGTGTGTGTGTGTGTGTGTGTGTACCTATGTAGAACTGCGTTGTTAATTTTTTTTCTTGCCTTGGTTCTGGCGTTCCTCCACTCCTTGATAGCTGCTCGTTGTCCAAATTACTTCCTCTCCTTCTTTTTCTTTCTTTCTCTTTCTTTCTTTCTTTCTTTCTTTTTCTTTCTTTCTTTCTTTGCCTCCTTCCCCCCTCCCTCCCTCCCCCCCTCTTCTTATATAAGCGACATGTCCCTCCACTCTCTTTGCACTCTGTCTAAAGGCAAATGAGGCACACACAAGGAAACAAAAATACATTAAAAAAATGATATATAAAAATTAAAACATTTATATTTTCAGTCCCTAGAATAATAATGCAGCTACCTTCACACCACACACCACACACACACACACACACACACACACACACACACACACACACACACACACACACACACAAAACACCATCCCGTCACAGTCAAATCACCTGTCTATGTCAGGTGGCGGTGCACACACACACCACACACACACACACACACACACACACACACACACACACACACACACACACACACACACACACACACACACACACACACACACACACACACATAGCTCCATCAGTCAATCAATCACCTGCCCTATGTCGGTGGCGGTGCACACACACACACAACCCACACACACAAACACACCACACACACAACACACACACCACACACACACACACACACAACACACACACACACACACTAAACACACACACACACAGTCACACACACATAGCTCCATCATCAACAACACTTTAGTCAGGTGGCGTGCACACAACACATATAAACACACAACACACACACACACACTCACACAACCACACACACACACACACACACACACACACAACACACACACACATCAAACACGCACACACAGTCACACACACACACACACACACACACACACACACAAACACACACACACAACACACAACACACACAACACACACACACACACACACACACACAAAACACACACCACACACACATACACACACACCACACCACACACACACACACACACACACACACACACACACACACACACACACACACACACACACACACAACACATTGCACTCGCTAGATACAACTCTTTAGGGATCAAATTGAGCTCAAACAAGGGTGATTAGCAGACTGATAATTAGTTGACTCAAAATAAGGAGCTTCTGTACCATGTAGGAACATTAAAATAATGATAGATTTGGATAAAAAGTCTCATAATGTTAACTTCTATACACTAAACACTTGTTGTCATTTCTAATCCCATCACACAATAGACCGATATTTGGGCCAGGCATTCCCACGACTTGCTACTCATGCACATCCCTATTCTGTCCATCTTCCTAATGCAAGAGTTAACCAGTATCTTCACTCTTTCGTCCCTTCACTTCACTGGAACTCTCTTCAAGTTTCTATTTTTCCACATACCTACGACTTAATTTTGTTCATGAGAGGAGTGACAAGACACCTCCCGTACTAAATTGACCCACCTCCCTTGCTACAATCTCTTACTATCTTCTTTATAGGGACTGGTAACAAGCGGGGGTTTTATTACATTTTTAAGATTCAGCCCTATGAGATAAAAAAAAAAAAAAC
>JACEEZ010014990.1:102500-112500 GCA_016584305.1 Chionoecetes opilio
AACAATACCTACATCCACCTTTCATCCCCATCCATGAATTTCTCCAGCCACCTTTTAAAGTTCCCTATTGACTCCGCACTGACCACCTGACGACTGAGTTCATTCCAAGCATTTACCACCCTATTTGTGAACCATTTTTTCCCTATTTCCTTTTTAAATCAACGCTTTTCCAGTTTGAATCTGTTACTTCTTGTTCTACCCTTGAGATATCTAGATAAATCTTGCACACGCATTAAGCACACACAGACATGATGAGCCATTGCATCCAGGAAGGATTTTATGAATAAATATCTTGTCGCCTAGTAGCTTAAAAATGTTCTTACTGGACGATAGTTTTTTCCACTACTGGGAGACTTTTGGGTCGCCCAGTTATAATGTTGAAAAATGCACTGCCCTGTAATGATTGCGATAGTGATTGGCTCTTAGTGCTCCTCAATGGTAATGAAAAGAATTAGCTATATGAATGAAAAAAAAAAACTATTACAAAATCACATGTAATAGTTTCATTAATTTACATTTACATTTCACCACCACCACCACCACAATGTCGTCTCCGTGGTGTAGTGGCTAGCGCGCATAGTTACGAATCAGCACGCCCTGGTTCGAATCCAGGCCAGGACAGTCGGCGGCCAGCCCAAACAGCTGTTCCTCCTTCCTTTCGGGGTTGGTCGATAAATGGGTACCTGGGAAAGCCGGGGAAGGTAACTGTGGTAACCCGGATGTCACACTAGCCCCGTGTCCCGGGGTAGCGGGTTCTCACCTACCACAGCAGGCTCAAGGGCTAATGCGACGGAGATGAGCACCGAGGCCACACACAGCTTAGCGTATGCCCCAATCTTTACCTTTACCTACCACCACATGAACCAAGGCTCAACCAAACATAATCCTTGGCAAGAACAAATAATCTCAAACCCAGTATTTAACCCCCAACACAAACAACAACAGTAAAACAACAGTACAACAACAACAGTACTATCATCAACAAGAACAATATTTCTTCCTACCTATACGGGTACTAACTTATCTGCCTTCCTCTTCCTCTGCTGTTCGTACCACCGGCATTTAACGCTATCCACCCCATCAATCACATTCCTTCACTCTTTTCACGCTTCGCAGGTGTGCTCAGAGAGAGAGAGAGAGAGAGAGGAGAGAGAGAAGAGTAGAGAGAGAGGAAAAGGAGAGAGAGAGAGAGAGAGAGAGAGAGAGAGAGAGAGAGAGAGTGTGTGTGTGTGTGTGTACCCATTCCATGCACACTGATAACACAACGGCCAGGTAAAATAACAGGTAAAACAACGGATCCACGACATTGATGACTTACATGATTAATAAACAAGAGATTAGGATGATTAGGTGGATATTAATTAACAGCAGCCACCGTGCCGTGTTCTCTTTTATCTGTAAGGTTTATATTTTCAAGTCAGTTGCACACACACACACACACACACACACACACACACACACACACACACACACACAAGGGTGGTGGCAGGGCGGGAAGGGAGGAGAGAAGAGTCTGGCTGGATATCAAAAAGAGCAGCAGGAGGTAAGTTGGGACGCGAGAGAGAGAGAGAGAGAGAGAGAGAGAGAGAGAGAGAGAGAGAGAGAGAGAGAGAGAGAGAGAGAGAGAGAGAGAGAGAGATGAATGTGAGGGATCAGGGGTCTCTCTCTCTTTCAAGCAGCGCATCATAAACCGTTACGGATGGAGAGAGAGAGAGAGAGAGAGAGAGAGAGAGAGAGAGAGAGAGAGAGAGAGAGAGAGAGAGAGAGAGAGAGAGAGAGAGAGAGAGAGAGAGAGAGAGAGAGAGAGAACAAGGAGAAAGTGTTATTTATGTATCAGCGACAAGAACGGGAATAACTACATGCAACACAACACAACAACAACAACAACAACAACAACAATAACAACTAGGCAGCTACAAATCAATCACAATACCTCATCACAAATCATCATCATTACCACTAAAACCCTCATTAGTATCGCAACACAATGACGACGGGACAAAGCAACACAGCATTACAATCAGAGGTCAGAATTATTTAAAAGGGATCCACGTAACTGCAAAACAAGATCAACCCCTTCACGCACAGATCTTTCCTTTGCTATATAAAATCATATGTAGTTAGCAATAAAATTACGAAATGTAACTGAATATACCAAAATAGCTAGTGGACAAGGATACTAAACACGTCATATCTATAAAATATTGCTTATATCAAGTATAGGCGTCCAGCCTCTGGCCCCTTTGCTTTTGGCTCAGTTCTTGCGGCTGGAACGTGGCAGCAAGCTCAAAGTGCTTTTAAAATACCTAGTCTACAGAAGTTACAGAGGTCTACAACAAGCAACAGAAGTTATTGTAAAACCGAAGTTTATTTAGCACTAATTAAATAATTACGCTAATTACTCATTAAGGGCTTGTTCTACGCAAAAAGTTTGTTTCACAGACCCCCATTGATTTTGACAGCACTACTTGCATGTCAAATTTCAGCTCAATCCAACAATATTTAGGAGTAGTTATTAACTTTTTGGCTTAAACTTGGTTCCACTCCCCTTACGCGAATGGGTCTTATGGTAAGTAGCAGCTCGCTTCACTCGCTGCCAATTAATTTAAATCGTCTAATTCTATCCAAATTTCAATGGACATTACGTTCTGGGCCTCAAAGGGTTAATGATAACTGGTACAACACAACTGTAACACACCTAAGGGAAGGGAGGGAGGGAGGGAGGGTTGGAGGGTACGTACAGAGGTCAACACTGCAACACCAGGCAATAATAAGTGTTGGAATGCGAAACACATGACACCTCAATAACTTAAACGGCTCGCTAACAATAGGAATTACAGTGAAAATATTGCCCAGTGTCCTCTGTCATGTATAAGATATCATCCTCTTTCTCTATCCATTACTCTTTTTGCCTGTCTCTCTGCTCCCAATAATAACACCGTCACTAATTAAAGAGTAGAGGGAGATGGAGAAAGAGGTGGAGGAGAAAGGGATGTGATAAAGAAGTAAGGGAGATGGAGAAAGAGGTGGAGGAGAAAGGGATGTGATAAAGAAGTAAGGGAGATGGAGAAAGAGGTGGAGGAGAAAGGGATGTGATAAAGAAGTAAGGGAGATGGAGAAAGAGGTGGAGGAGAAAGGGATGTGATAAAGAAGTAAGGGAGATGGAGAAAGAGGTGGAGGAGAAAGGGATGTGATAAAGAAGTAAGGGAGATGGAGAAAGAGGTGGAGGAGAAAGGGATGTGATAAAGAAGTAGGGAGGAGATGGAGAAACAGGTGGAGGAGAAAGGGATGTGATAAAGTAAGGGAGAAGGAGATAGAGGAGAAAGGGAGGTGCATAAGGTACAGGGAGACAAAGGGATCAGAAGGAACGAAGGAGGAAGAGGAGGAAGAGGGAAGAAAGAGCGAGGGAAATTATGCCTAAGAAAACATCAGCGTTAAACAAAACAGCACTTCGGAAAGATATTCGACGTAAGTATTTATAATGAAGGAATGTATCGTTTTCAGAGTTATTTTTGTATCTAGAACCACGAAAATGAGCAATTCTAAACAAAAATCAATAAAAAAATTACATCAAAATCCCCGATAGGACTTCAAAAGAGTGATGATACTAAAGCTATAACAAATATTTCTACTACTACTACTACTACTAACTACTACTACTACTACTACTACAACTATTTTTATACTACTACTACTACTACTACTTTTATTACTACTACTACTACTACTACTATCACCACTACGTATACTACTACTACTACTACTCATTTACCGCTTGACTATATACTCTCTCTCTCTCTCTCTCTCTCTCTCTCTCTCTCTCTCTCTCTCTCTCTCTCCTCTCTCTCCTCTCTCTCTCTCTCTCTCTCTCTCTCTCTCTCTCTTTCTCCTATTTACGAGGAAGAGGTTCCATCTAAAACCATCCAAGCAAGAAGCCAACCTGTCCATTATCCTCAAAATCCCCTGAAAATTATGACTCTTTTTAATGGAGATATCCGTGAAAGGTAATGATGCCCCGCTGGGACACCTCCTGAGTAACTAGACTTTTCCTCGGCTTTTTGTTAGGGGGGGTTTAAATCTTCCTTGCTTTCTCCTATAGACACTTATACTTTAACGCACGATTAGGTATTAAACGTTCCTTACTTTAAAACTCTTTTGGGGGGGGGTGGGGGGTGGGGGGGGTGGGGGGGGGGGGGTGGGGTGGGGGTGGTGGTGGTGGTGGGTGGTGGTGTACTAAGAAAAAAAATTAATTGAGGTCAAATGGTGTGTGTTCGTAGATGTGTTTAGTGTGTTAGGACCGTGTATAATAGGTTACTGGTGTGAGTGGTTCTCCTGGGGTGGTTCTTTTGAGTGTGTGGTGTTAGTGTTATGGTTGGGAGTGGTAGTTGTGGTTGTTAAAGTGGTATTATTGCCCCTGTTAATATGCTTCTACAGGTAAGAAAGGTGAATTAATTTGGGTTAAGATCACCTGTGCACCCCTTCTACTGTTCCTTCCTTTCCCTCTCTCCATCTTTACCTCCGCCAACGAAGTTGGAGGGGTTATGTTTTCACCCCGATCTGTCTGTCTGTCTGTCTGTCTGTCTGTCTGTCTGTCTGTTTGTTAGTGTACAGGATTTCTCGAAAAGTTACGAAGATTGGACCAAAACTCGGTATACCAAGTCTATTTGGTATAAGGAAGGACTGATTTAATTTTGGATGAAATCTATGACAAGTGTAGCCATGGCAACCAATGATGAAATATTCGGCCGGAGGTATGCGCTCATACTGAGTGCATATATATTATATATATATATATATATAATATATATATATATATATATATATATATATATATATATATATATATACATATATATATATATATATATATATATATATATTATCATATAAATATATATATATATTTTTCCTTTTTTTTTTTTTTCCTTTTTTCTTCACTTCTTTATATTCGGGCGGAGGTATACGCTCTACTGAGTGCCCCCCCCCATAGTTCTCTTCTGTTTCCTCTTTCTCCCCTGCCTCCTCTTCCTCCTCCTTTTATTTCCCTTTCTCTTTCTCCATCTTTCTCCCCTGTCTTCTCTTCCTTCTCCTCCTCTATTACCCCCTTTTAGTATCTCCTTCTTCTCCATCTGTCTCTCCTACCTCCTCCTCTTTTTCCTTTCATTATTCTCTTTTCCTTCTCCGCTACCTTCTCTTCCTCCTTCTTAGTTTCCTTTCTCACTCTCCATCTTTCTCTCCTGTCTCCTCCTTCTATTCCTTCCCATCATTCTTCTTTTTCTCCTGCTTCCTTTTCTCAATATTCTCCTCCTCCTCCTCCTTCTCCTCCTCCTCCTCCTCCTCCTCCTCCTCCTCCTCCTCCTCCTATACTTAAGTTTAAGTTCTTATAAAAATCAATAAGAAACGGAAAAAAAGAAACTGGGCGCAAGGAAAGTTTCAGTCGGTGATATGATCGAATCTTATTTCGATGCGGCATAAAACGAGAAAAAATATATATGGACAGCAATAAATACATCAAGGGTGTGTGTGTGTGGGGGGGTGAGAGAAAGGAGGGAGGGGGGCTAAATTGATGATGCCCCCTGCTATAATAGATAATGTCATACACGTTCTTTGCCTTGTGAACGATTTATGACTCAGGGAACAAAATACCAGGTGCGGCCCCCAAAAAAATTACAGGTTACGTAAAAATGTCCAAGAATACAAATATAACAGACGTGGCCTTTGTTCATGGGGGAAGAAAAGACGAGACGTGAAGACAGGAGACGAGGGGAGACTGCATATGACGAGGTAGTGTTTCAAAGAGACCCCGAGCAGGTGGGATGCGGGGTGAGTTTATAACGAAGGTGAAAAGGAAAGGAAAACAGAAGGGAGGGCGGTGGGGGAAAAAAAAAAAAAAAAAAAAAAAAAAAAGGAAGCAGGGAACAGGTGTGTGTAAAGTGTAATAAAAAGAGAGAGAGAGAGAGAGAGAGAGAGAGAGAGAGAGAGAGAGAGAGAGAGAGAGAGAGAGAGAGAGAGAGAGAGAGAGAGAGAGAGAGAGAGAGAGAGAGAGAGAGACAGAGAGAGAGAGAGAGAGAGAACAATTTTTTTTAAAGGGTTTTACTTCATCAAGGTTGCAAATTATTCATTAGTACAAGATTAAAACTATCTCACATAGATGTATGCTATCTTTTTGTAATTAAAATGCAAAGTAAAATCCCTTTCCTTTCTCTCTCTCTCTCTCTCTCTCTCTCTCTCTCTCTCTCTCGTCTCTCTCTCTCTCTCTCTCTCTCTCTCTCTCCTCTCCCTCTCTCTTGGCCTCGCTTTAAACAGGTCACTTTCATGGTATTATGCAGGGATATTCACAATTCAGGAAAACGCTCATGCAAAATTATTATGAAACTTGTGCAAGACCTGAGGAAATTATGAGCACGGTGAAGGTATTATTACCCCATAAGAGAGAGAGAGAGAGAGAGAAGGAGAAGGAGAGAGAGAGAGTAGAGAGAGAGAGAGAGAGAGAGAGAGAGAGAGAGAGAGAGAGAGAGAGAGGTGTTAGGTTTTAAGATAGGTGGTGCTTACAATACCACCTTTAACCTGTAAAATATTTTCCCTTGTAAATAAGTACTTTATTAAATGGTATAAAAAAAAAAAATGAGAGAGAGAGAGAGAGAGAGAGAGAGGGAGGAGGAGAGGAGGAAAAGAGAGGAGAGAAGAGAGAGAGAAAAAGAGAGAGAGAGAGAGAGAGGGAGAGAGAGAGGGGGAAGAGGGGAAAAAACGTCGAAAATTTTCCTATTTTGGTTTATATAATTTTCAACAATAATGAAACAAATGTAAGCATACTCGATAAAATAGGGAAAAGAAAAAAATAAAATAGAATAAATAAAAAAATTTTTTTGGAGCCACCATGACCCCCTTTACCTTGCCCCCCCCCCCCCCCCCCCCCCCCCCCCCCCACACGCCTCATGCATATAAAAAAGGCCTTTGCTTTTTAACTTTAAAAACATAAAAAGCTAAATTTTTTAACCTTACAACACCAACCCCAAAACCACAAAAACCACCAACACCACACAAACCGGCCAAAGGGATGAAGAACCGCCTTTTTCTAATCTTTTTTTACCTAACCTTGATGTCATGCCCTAAAAATTGGCCGCAGGTGATTCATATACATACATTAATTTTATCGTCAATAAAATGCAAATATCTACGAGAGCTAATATGGAGAAAATGGGGCTGGGTGGAGGAGGAGGAGGAGGAGGAGGAGGAGGAGGAGGAACAAAAAGGAGGAGGAGGAGGAGGACTCAGGTCGGTTATAATCTATAAATTCGATCAAATGCTAAATTCCAGGTAAATTTGAACACCGTCTTGAAGCTTCAGATCTATTGCTTACATAAGTCAATCTTTTTCCTTTTGCTCGGGGCGCCTTTCAGTCTGCCCCTTTTTTGCAAAAAAACCACAGGTAGTGAGTAAGGGGGCAACCATCCCAAAACCTCCGCCGGACCGGTTACTGGGCCTTTAATGGGTTTGGGGTTGGTTCCTGTCAAGAGGGATTGGTTGAAGGAGCAGGGGACGGGAGAGAGAACAAGAAAGATAGGTGGGAAGGAGAGAGAGAGAGAGAGAGAGGGGGAGAGAGAGAGAGAAGAAGAGAGAGAGAGAGAGAGAGAGAGAGAGAAGGAGAGAGGGGGGAAGAGAGAGAGAGAGAGAGAAAAAAAGAAAAAGAGAAAGAGAAAAGAAAAGAGAAAGCCCCCAAAACAGCCCCAAAAAGGACCAAGAGCCAAAAAAGCCCAAAAAGGCCCCAAGAGCCAAAAACAGCCCCAAAAAGAGACCCAATAGCCAAAAACAGCCCCAAAAAGAGACCCAAGAGCCAAAAACAGTCCAGAGAGAGAGAGAGAAAGAGAGAAATTATACGTAGCAGATGGGAGAAATGAGAATGAGAAGGAGGAGGAAAAGAGAAAAGGGTGAGAAAGGGAACAAAGACAGGAAGCTAGTAAGGAAAAGAGAGAAATGAGACTATCGGATGGTAGGTTGGGAGAAAGGAGAATGAGGTGGAAGGAAAGAGAAGAGGAATACGGGATAAATAGTGTCTTAGAGAGGGTGGATAAAGAGGAGCTAAGAGAATATAGGAGAGAAATAAAGGAGGGAAGGAAAATGGGATAGATACAGGAAAGGAAAGTGAATGGAACGTATGAAGGAAATAAGAAAATAGAGAGAAAAGAGGAATAAAAGAAGAGAGAAAGGAAAGCGAAATTGAAATAAGGGCAATGGAGCAATACGAAACAGAAAGATATATGCACGAAAGAGAGGGGAGAATGGAAAGAATGATGGAAAGAGGACAAGGAGAAGAAATAGAGGGTGGGGGAAGAGGGGACAAAAAGTAAAAGAAAGGATGATAGAAAGTGACAGAATGAAGTCAAGGAACATTCCATTGCTTGGTTCTCACTTACGATCACTTCTGGGGGAGAGAGAGAGAGAGAGAGAGAGAGAGAGAGAGAGAGAGAGAGAGAGAGAGAGAGAGAGAGAGAAGGGAGCAAATGGATGTAATATCTTGGTAGGGAGTGAAGTGAGGTGTGGAAATGGAAGCGAGGAAGGGGAGGCAGAGGCGATAGTGTGAGGAGAGAGAGAGGGGAGAGAGAGAGAGGGAGAAGAAGGGGGGGGAGAGAGAAGAAAAAGAGAGGAAAAGAGAGAGAGAGAGAGAGAGAAAGGGGGGAAAAGGTGTAATATCTTTGGGGGAGTGAATGAGGGGTGGAAAAAGGAAACGAGGAAGGGGAGGCAGAGGCGATAGTGTGGAGAATGGAGAAATATAAGACTTGTAAGTAAAATAATACGAAGAGGTTGACCATATTTTTTTAGTGGAGCTCCTCTCTCCCTCTCCTCTCTCTCTCTTTTTCCCCCCTCTCTCTTTCTCTCTCTCTCTTTTGCACCACCAAAAACCAGTTTTCAAAAAATACATATAATCTTACACATTTTTGGGCAGGACTATACATAGGGGGAGGAGGGGATAAGGGGGGAGGGGGGGAGGAAAAAAAAAATAAAGAAAAATGTAGGGGGGATAAACATTTTGGGAACAGGGGGAATTGATAAAAAAAAAACCCAAAAGAGAGAGGGGAGAGAAAAGAGGGGGGAGAGGGGGAGGGAGAGAGAGAAGGAGAGAAAAGAGAAAAGAGAAAGGGAAGGAAAAGAAGGAGAGAGGGGGGACTTAGGGGGCCCCAAGTATACATTTAAAAATAAATAGGGAGGGGGTTCTTACGGGGAACCTCAGCCCAGGAGATCGAGGCAGCGAGAAGGGTACAGGGGCGTCGGCGTGCCCCTGGGGGTCTGTAGGGCATGGCGGCACAGGTGGGCATGGCAGAGGGACTACGGCGTGGAAACCAGGTGGTGGAATGGTGTGGAATGGTGGTGATGGGTGAAACAGCATAAGAAAATAAGAACATAAGAAAATAAGGAAGCTACAAGAGGCCGCGAGACCTACACGTGGTAGTTCATGTAGTGGTTCCGCATAGATGGAAGGGTATATAGTGTGGTGGAACGGTGGTGGAATGGTGTGTAGTGATGGTGAAGGGTGGAAAGGCATTATGGAAGGGTAATGTGTGGGGGGGGGTGGACTTGAATGGTGTGTAGTGGTGGTGTAGGGTGGAAAGACAAAGTGGAAGGGTATATAGTGTGGTGGAATGGTGGTGGATTGGACTTACAATGGTGTATAGTGGTGGTGTAGGGTGAGAATGCATATAGTGTAGTGGGGAGATGATGTTGTGGTAGAATCCGGTGTCTACTACAAAAGAAGACTATATATGGTGTATGATGGGTGTTTGTGATGCTAAGTGTAGCAGGGAGCAAGCGGTAACTTTTGTGGGGATGGCGTGATGGGGGTGTTTCGTGGGGGATGGGCGTGATGGGGGTTGTTGGGTATTTTTTGAGGGTAATGGTATCCGGTGAAGGGGCGTAAACCCGGGGGGGAAAAAATTCGGTGGAAACGGTGTGTAAAAGTAAGGGTTATGGAAATAATTTATTGGGTAAAATACAAATAATGAGA
>JACEEZ010014990.1:122500-142500 GCA_016584305.1 Chionoecetes opilio
GCTGCCAGCGACCACTGGCATTTATCGAGTTGCAGTTCTCTCTAATTAGGCCAGACAGGTGGGCGGCTCCTCCTCCTCCTCCTCCTCCTCCTTGTGTAGTTAAATCAAACAGCCATGTAAGAACTAATGGTCTGTTGCCGTTTGTATTTCCTTTGTAATAATCCTCCTCCTCCTCCTCCGCTCCTCCTCCTCCGATGCTCCTCCTCCTCCGATGCTCCTCCTCTTCCTCCTTCTTCTCCTCCTCCTCCTCCTCCTCCTCCTCTACAGGTTACACAAACTTCAGGGAGACTAGTAAATGTGTCACCTCTCGTCATCAGCTTAAAAAAAACAAAAAAAAAACACTCATACTCACACACACACACACAACACACACACACACACACACACTCACACTCACACACACACACACACACACACTCACACACACACACACACACACACACACACACAAGTAGAAAGGTTAGGATAATATTTCTAGAACCAAAACAAGATCAAGAGGAAACTAGATCATTCTTTTGAGCCTATATTGACAGAGATAGGGAAATTCAACGCAGAGAGAGAGAGAGAGAGAGAGAGAGAGAGAGAGAGAAGAGAGAGGGAGAGAGAGAGAGAGAGAGAGAGATGGAGGAGGATGGAGGATGGAGTAACGTCCTTCAGTGTCGAAACAATTTAATGAAGCAAAAATCTACTAAGGGTGACATGTGTGTGTGTCTGTGTGTGTGTGTGTGTGTGTGTGTGTGTGTGTGTGTGTGTGTGTTGTGTGTGTGTGTGTGTGTGTGTTGTGTGTGTTGTGTTACGTGTGGTGGTGGGGTGTGTGTGTGTGTGTGTGTGTGTTGTGTGTTGTGTGTGTGTGTTTCTAAAAGCTGTGATTTTCCTCCACAATGCTGTCTCTCTCTCCCTTTTTTTTTTTTCTCTCTCTCTCTCTTTCCCTTCTCCTCCCTCCCTAATGACCTTCCTCTTTTCTCCATTTTAGAGAGAGCCAGAGAGAGAGGAGAGAAAAAAAAGAGAGAGAGAGGGGAAGAGAGAGAGAGGGGAGAGAGAGAGAGAGAGAGAGAGAGAGAGAGAGAGAGAGAGAGAGAGAGAGAGAGAGGAGAGAAGAAAGAGAGGGGAGAGAGAGAGAGAGAGTGTGTTTTGTGTGTGTGTGTGTGTTGTGTGTGTGTGTGTGGGGGGTGTGTGTGTGTGTGTGTGTTGTGTGTGTGTGTGTGTGTGTGTGTGTGGTTGTGTGTGTGTGTGTGTGTGTGTGTGTGTGGGTTTTGTGTGTGTGTGTTGTGTGTGGGGTGTGTGTGGTGTGTGTTGTGGTGGGTTAATTGGATTCACTAGAAAGTTATGCAACAGTTACAAAACAAACAAAATTAAGGGAAAACGTAAAGGCTTCACATTTGAACACGGACGATAAACATGACAAACTAACTATTTCTTTTACCTGACCGGTTACTTTTGGCACCTGTTACATTCTCTCTCTCTCTCTCCTCTCTCTCCTCTCTCTCTTCTCTCTCTCTCTCTCTCTCTCTCTCTCTCTCCTCCCCTCTCTCTTCTCTCTCTCTCTCTCTTCCCGTTAACTCTATATTTCTAACACACATAAATAAACATGACACAGAATGCGTCAACTCCCACTTTCCTTACACTTTGCTATAACTCAAGTAATTTGTATGATCTCGTGTTTGTGTGTATCTCTCTCTCTCTCTCTCTCCCCCCTCTCTCTTCTCTATTCTCTCTCTCTCTCTCCCCCTCCTCTCTCTCTCTCCTCTCCTTTCCTCTCTCTCTCTCTCTCAGTTAATCTATATCTTTCTAATGCTTTATCCCCTAAAAAAAAAAAAAAGTCAAAGAAATGCCCCCCCCCAAAAAAAAAAAAGAAGAAAGCCCCCCCCAAAAATCAGAAATGCCCCCCCTAAAAAAAAAAAAGTAAAAAGAAATGCCCCCCAAAAAAATGTCAAAGAAATGCCTCCCCCTAAAAAAAAGTCAAAGAATCCCCCCCCCCCCCCCCCCCCCCCCCCCCCCCCCAAAAAAAAAAAAATGCGTCACCTTCCATTTCCTGTACTCTTGCTATGACTCAAGTAATTTGTGTGAATCTGCTGTGTGTCACAATTTTCGCTCCCCACAACACCCGCCTTACCAATGCCACCATCGCCTCCCCACTTACTGCAGGTAATTAGGCTAATGGGACACCAGGTGGGTTTAATAAAGGCGCCAGATGCCCAGGTGCGCTACAGGAGGATTGAGTTACCTGCGAGGGCTGCGAGTGGCTAATTGTCCTTCTCTCTATAGTGGCGGTGGGGAGGAGGGGAGGAGGGGGGGAGGGGAGGGAGGAGGAGGAGGAGGAGGAGGAGGAGGACGGGGGACATAGAAAAACAACGTTTTTGAGGGTGGACATTTTTTATATCCTCCTATTCTATCCCCATCTCTCTCTCTCTCTTTTCTTCTCTCTCTCTCTTCTCTCTCTCTCTCTCTCTCTTGTCTCTCTCTCTCTCCGACCTCTCCCCAAATCTCTCTCTCATCTCTCTTTCTCTCTTTCTCTCTCTCTCTTCCTTCTCTTTTCTCTAAACGTTTTGGCCATAACAAATGAGTTTAATGTAGTTAAATTTTTGCAGCAAAAGTTTATGAGTTGGCCGCAATCTCTCTTCTCTTCCCCCTCTCCTCCCCTCTCTCTTCCTCCCCTCTCTCTCTCTCTCTCTCTGCCTCTCTTCTCTCCTTCTCTCTTTTCTTAATCCCCGGCCTTCCCTCTGTGCCATACCTCGCCTTTATTGGTAGCACGTGATAAACCCTTAAGGAATGAAGTTTCCCTCCGAAACGTTATCGGGTCTATCCGCTCACCCATCACTCACTGTCTCCCTCTGTCTATTTGTCCATGTGTCTGCTTTTGTTGCTCATGTGTGTAAGCTTGTGTTGTGTTGTGTGTGTGTGTGTGTGTGTGTGTGTGTGTGTGTGTGTGTGGTTGTGTGTGTGTGTGTGGTGTGTGTGCGCTTCACTTACGTATATCCCGTCTTGTCCTACCCTTCTCTCCTCCCTTTTCTTCCTTTGTTCTCTCCCCTTTTCTTTTTAAAAACTCTACCGAATCCCTCCGATCCGATTTCAGAGAGAGAGAGAGAGAGGAGAGAGAGAGAGAGAGAAGAGAGAGAGAGAGGAGAGAGGAGAGAGAGAGAAGAGAGAGAGAGAGTGAGGTAATGTAGGAAAAAGGAGACGAAAAACAACAACAATAATAACAAAACCGAAAAGAGTATAATTTTTTTTTTTTTTAAACCCACTCTACCTACAACTACATCCACCATCACCACTAACACTACTTACTACAACAACAACCACTAACACTACCTACAACACTAACAACAACAACCATCACCCCTAACACTAACTACAACCACCACCACTTTTTTTCAACTTTCCTCACAAATTCCATGCAGTTTTTCTATATTGCATGGTATCACTTCATTTCCGGCCAGCTTCGGCTGGAGGGATGGGTGGGTGGGGAGGAGCCTTCTACTTTCCTATCCTTTCTCTCTTATTATCTAGTTAGTGTAGTGTAGTTAAAGCAAACAGCCTTGTAAGGACCAATTGGTCTGTTGCTGTTTGTGTTTCCTTTGTAATCCTTTGTAAAAAAAAAAACCACTACTAACACTCCCTACAACAACACTAACTACCATCACCACCACCACAAAACATTACTAACAACAACCACCACCACCACCACCACCACCACCACGTCACTCAGCAGACCACCATCACTCTACCCAGGGGCGCATTCCACTACAATTTCAACCCTGTATAGTCAAGAGGTACTCGTAAATCAAGTTAACTCTATATCTCTCTCAACTATCTTGCCCCAAAGCGTGTCTGTAATAGAGATCGAGATCGAGATCGAGAATATGGACCGAAATAGCTTCTAATCACCCTAACTAATAAGTAATGGGGGCATTCGTTATGCTGCGCGTTGCCTCGGTGCTCATCTCCGCGGCATTAGCCCTTGAGCCTGTGGTGGGTGACAATCCGCTACCTCGGGACACAGGGCTGGTGTAACATCTGGGTTACCACAGTTACCTTCCCCAGGTTTTCCTAGGTACTCATTTGTCAACCCCGAAAGGGAGGATGAAAAGCTGATTTAGCTGGCCGCCGGCATGCCCTGGTCCGGGTTCGAACCAGGACCCGCAGATTCTTAGCTAGGCGCGCTAGCCACTACACCAGTAATACCTAAGATTATTTCCCTAATCGGGCAACCTGGTGATAAATCCTAAAATATTTAAAACGACCACAAATCGGCCTGTAACCACATTAGTATATCCCCATGTTAGCCACGTTTTTACCAATACCCCCAAAGCTAGTTAAAACCCTATTGCTTTTATAAACCTCTAGTTCTTCGTGTGGGAAAAAAAACACCTGGGGAGCCCATTTCCTCTAGGGGAAACTATTAACAGTATAAAATGAACGGTAGTAAAGAAAGGAATTTATGTTTTGATTCTGTTAATATAGATGTAAACAGTTTTGATAAGTTAATATATATTAGCTTGTTTTGTTTCTTGAGGCAGTGGGAGAGGAAAAAGAGAGGGGAGAGAGAGAGAGGAGGAGGAGAGGAAGAGAGAGGAGAGGAGAGAGAAGAAGAGAGAGAAGAGAGAGAGAGGAGAGAGAGAAGGCGAGAGAGAGGGAGAGAGAGGAGAGAGAGAGAGAGGGGGAAAAAAGAGAGAGGGAAGAGGAGAGAGGGAAAAGGAGAAAAGAGGAAGAAGGGATAAGGGGAAAGAGAGAGAGAGAGAGAGAGAGAGAAGAGAGAGAGAGGGAGAAGAGGGGGCGGAGAGGAGAAAAAGGGGAGAGAGAGGGGGGATAGGCCGGGAATTTTGGGGGGGCGATTTTATAGAAAAAAATGGTTACGATTACATCCTTTCTATTTCCTTACTCTTTAAATTCCCCCTCCTCCTCCCCCTCCTCCTCCTCCCCTCTTTCCTAATTATTTTCGTATAACACAACCATTTTCATTTCTTTTATTTTAAGGGTTCCCTTTACAATTTTATAATTTTCTAACAAAGGAACATTAACAGTAGTAAGTTAGTAGTAGTATAGTAGTGTATTAGTAGTAGTATAGTGTAGTTTGTAGTGGGTAGAGAAAGCAGTAGTATTGATAAAAATGATCCCTACTATAATATAATAATAAAAATAATAAAAATTAATAAATAATAATAATGAAAATAATAAGAAAAAAAAATAATAATAAAGACAAAAATGTGAATAAAAATAATAGATATTCCTGAAACACTAAGAAAATCACGGTTCAAGCAAATGGGGAATATTTCAATCAAAAATAAATAATAATCCTCTCCCTTCTCTCTCTCTCCCCTCTCTCTTCTCTCCTCTTGGGCTCTCTCTTCTCTCTCTCTCTCTCTCCTCTAAAAAAAAAAAAAAAAAAAAAAAAAAAAAACAAAAAAAAAAAAAAAAAAAAATTGCCACTTTTAAGGAGTGATAAAAAACAAACGGGATTTTTGTTTTCTTTTTTTTGTTTATTTTTAGAAAAATATCATTACAGTGACAAATTTTTGTCACGTCGAAAAAAAATTTCATTTGCTTCAAAAATATAAAAATATTTTTTAAAAATAATGATAAAAAGTATAAAACAAAATCTTTTCCTTACCCAATCAGGTAATAACGCCGGAAATAGAGTACCCATAATAAAGCCCAATGATATTTTTTTTGTTCAAAAAAGTCAACCCTGCAAATTTTAAAAAATTTGGGAAAAAAAAATTTAAAATATATAAGAAATTTCTAAAAAAAAAAAAAGGATAAAAAATTGATTTAAGTAAGGGGCAAAAAAAAAAAGATAAGACACCATCTAAAGAAAGAAAAGACAGTAAAAAACACATAAAAAAGGGGAAGAAATCACCTGTGTTAAATTCATAAAAATTCCCATTTTTCTCAGTTTAGTTTAAAAGCCATTCTATAAGGGCTAAAAAATTTCCCCTTTTATTTTCCTCTTAAAAACTGAATACCAATAAAATTTTCCGCAAATGGAATACATTATTTTGTAAATTGAAACAGGGCCCAAAAGAAGTAAAGTGATCCTGTGTTAATAGTTGCCCTGACTAAATGATTTGAGGTCATTTTATTCGGGCCCCAAGGGTGCCTCAAGGGGGGAAAGTGAGGCGGGTTTGGGGCGGCGGCTTTTTTGCGTGCGCGGTGGTGGGGCGGGGGGGGTTTTTGGGGTTGTTTTCTGAGTGGGGGGTATGTCAGGGTGGGCGTAGTAGTCACAAATAGGGGGCGGTATAGTTGTGGTGTGGGGGGGGATGAAAAGTCAGGGGGCGGGTTTAAATAGTCTTGATGGGTACCCAGAAGGTAGTTACGGTATGGGCGGGGGGATAGTCACAAAGGGGCGTAATGCCCTTGTAGTAGGCGAAGGGTTTTAATGTAGGGGGCGGGGGATATTTCGGTAGGGGGGAGGATATTTTTACGGAAAAGGGGCGGGGGGATGGGTTTTTGTGGGGGGGGCCCGGTATTGCGGGGGGGGGGTGTTTGGGGGCAGGATGTGTAATTGGCGGCGTCTTGTAGATGGGCGGGGAAGGGGCGGGGGGGGTTAAAGACGGTTCGGTGTTGCGGGCGGGGGGGCCGTTTTGGGGCCCTGGGGGGGAAAGGGTGTTGTGGGGTTGCGGGGCGGAAGGTGTGGTGGGCGGGGGTGTTGCTTTGGGGGCCGCGTTTAGGGAAAAAAAGTCCTGGGTTTTTGGGGGGGGGGGGGGGGCGGGGGGGATTGGGTGGGCTTTTCAAAAGAAATGGGGGGGAAGTTTGGGCGGGGTTGGGGTTGTGAGGGGGTGCGGTGGGGGGTTGGGACGGTGGTTTTGGGGAAACGGGGGGTTGAGATGGGGGTGGTTGAGACGGTGGTGGGTTGGGGGCGGGTTTTTTGGGATTTGGTCGTTTTTGGGGAAAGTTTCCACGGGGGCATTCGGGCCCTTTGGGCTGGGGGGGGGGCCCAGAGTGCCCGCCCCGCCGGCCACTTGGGCGCCCGCGGACCCTTCTTCGATTTTTTTGGCGGGGACTGGGCCCCTCCGAGGCGGCACCGTCACCGCCACTTGGGGAAAACCCCCTTCTGGAGCTTCCGTTTTTTGGTTTGGGGGGCCAGCCGAGGCCCTTAAACGTGGCCCCCGCTGGTGTGGCCCCACTGCCACCTGCGCTTCCCCCCACCTCCCGCCTCTGCAGCACGCCGGGGGCGTTTCCCGCGGAAAGAAACCTCCCGGAGGGGCCCCCCGCATCGTGACGGTGGCGGCACGGCGTCCCGCGGCACCTTTACTACACCCCGGGAATCTTGCGGGCATCTTTTTTCAAAGGGGCCCCCCGCCGGGCCCGACGATCGCGCCGCATATGGGGCCCCGCGGCCCCCCCCAAACCCCCCCTTTTTCCCCCTTTCCAAAGGGTTCTCCCCACACTTTCCTCCCCACATTTTCTTGGCGCGCCGGCCCGTTTTTTTTGGGCCGGTGGGGGGCTGGCCTTCTGCTGCAAAGCAGGCAGCCGCCTCGGAAAACGGGGGGCATTGGTTTGGGCCTTTTCCTGGCCTGTGGCACGGGGGCCTTCGCCTGTTTCCCGAGCAGGCTCCCGGGCCTGGGTGACGGCGGGAAAGCCCCGGGGCCCTTCCTGGGGGGTTCCCTCTTGCCCGCGGGTTTAGCTTTCCCGGGGCCCGGAGGTGGGGGTTGCAGCGCCTCGCCGAGACTTTACTTTCCCGGGCCGGGCCAAAGGGCCCGGGAGCCTTCTGGGCACGGGCCCCTTGGTTTGGGCCCCCGGGGGTTTTCCTTTTCTTTTGTTTGGGGATATTTTTTCTTTTTTTCCCACTTTTCCTGCCCCTTTTTTTTGGCCCTCTTCCTGCACCCTCTTTTTCCCCCCTGTTCCCAGGGTTTTTTTTTTCCTTTTTTGTTTTCCTTTTTCCCATGTTTTTTGTTTTCTTCCTTTTACTAAAAATCTTTGGTCTTTTTTTTTCTTTTTCTTCTACCCCTTTTGTGCCCTTCAATTTTTTACAGGGTTTTCCTTTTCCCTTCCCCCCGATTTTCTTTTTCGATATTTACCGCTGATTCCTTTTTTTTCCTCCTTTTTGGCATAAACTTCCACGCCCGTCAATGATCCGTTTGGGTTTTTCTTCTTTTTGGGTCAGCTTTTCGCCACCAAGTTTCCCGGAAGACGTACCCAAAACCCCGCAACAAGGTTTGGCTCCTTGTCCTGCCATAACCTTGATGTTTAAATCTCCCTTTGGGAAATAAATAAACTCCCTCCCCCTTATTTTCTCTAGATTCCCCCAAACGGCCCCCGGCAATTTTTTAAAGATTTTTTTTTTTTAAATCCCCGAAGGGTTGGGGGTTTTGGGTTTTTTAAGCCCTTTTTTACGTTTTCCCTTAAAAGCCAACCCCAGGCTCCCACCAGTAGTCGGTTTATAACGGTTCTCTTGGGCAACTCTAGGTCATTTTTGGGAAAACCCTTTGTAGGGGCGGAGGAAAAAATTTTATTTTTAACCTTTTTTGCTGTTCGCTATTGGCTGGGGGTTTTAAAGGAGACACCTAAATTTGGTTTAAAGGTAGTGAGGAAAAAAGGCATTTTTCCCTATCTAAATTTCCCCCCCCCCTTTTTTTTTACCCATAAAAAGCTTTCATTTTTCCCCTTTTTTTCCCTTCCTTCCTTCCTTTCCTTTTTCCCTTTTCCTTCCTCCCCCTTTCCCCCTCCTCCTCCTCCTCCTCCCCCCTTGACGGGGGAATCACATCGGGAAATATCAAAATTTGCGGGTGCCACAAAAATTTCAAAAACATAGCCTTTTAAAAGAATCCCCAGCGCCAACTCTACAAAACAAATTTAAAACACGCAAACCGGAATGGTCAAAAAGGGAAAATGAATTTCACCTTTGAAAAATGCCATGTCCCAACATATCGGTAATAAAACCCTCATAAAATTTTGGGGGTGAAAACGTTTTTCCCAAACCCCCCATTTTTTGATAAAAAAAGATTTGGCTTTAAAAATCTCAAAAGACCCAAAACCGAAAAACCCAAATTATAGGGGTAGTAAAAACTGAAAATAAATTGGTTGGCTTTTTTGGGCAACTTTCAGTTTCAAAAATTCTAAAAAGTTATACTACTTTTTTTTAAACTCGCTTGTTCCCCCCATCTAGAATACTGTTTGAAATTCCCCTGGCCCACCTTATTATAAAAAGGACATAGAAAAACTAAAAAAAAATACAGGGGCAGAGTAACCAAAAGGGATCCCCCTAGTTTCGAAAAAATCGTACGAAAAGGGCTCAAAAAAACTTACTTTTTCCCCCCCAAAAAAAAACAAAGGAAATAAGAGGTAAACCTAAATCGAAGTATTTAAATCTTAAACGGATTTACGAACGTAGCCCCAAAAAAATTTCTTTAAACGCTAGCCCGGGTCAACTAAAACTAGAAAAAAACGGTTTTAAAATAAGCGGGAAAAAGGGGTTTTGAAAACAAACGAACCCAAAGTACTTCTTCCACAAACCTTTGTTTTTTAAAGGGTATGGAAGGGGCCGCCGTCAGACGTAGTAAACTCAAATCCCATGAATCTTTAAAAGTGGCCTCGATAAATATTTCATATCAATCCCCGGGTTTTCACTGTTTTTCTCGGAATAATAAATTTTCTCGCGGGCCTCTGAAAAAAAACTCTCCCTTGCGTAAAAAAGATTGCGAGTGCGTCTTTTCCCAACCCCCCCCCCCCACGTCTCCCGACAGCCCCCCGGGAAAAGGGGGCACTACCTTAAAAAATTTTTTAAACCCGTGACGGGGTGTGGTTCAGTAAGGGGCCCCGTCCCGTTAGTGACCACCATCGGGGGTTTTTATTTCCGGGGGCCTGCTGCAAGGGGGGGTTGAAATGCAAAAGGGGTTTCCCACTTGGAAAATGGCCATACCCCCGGGGGATTGAAAAGGGCTGGGGCCTTTATTGACCCGCTTTCCTCCCAAGAAAGCGCCAAAGGGAAGGCTGCCGCACCACCCGTGAACTTTTCCCCACCCGAGCCTCCCCCAAAAACTACATTAAAATCATACACCCCACAGATAGCCCCCCAGTTAAAAGGTTTTCCCCCCTACTCTCGACCCCGTGACGGGCTGTGGTTCAGGGTTGGGTCCTGACAGTTTTGTGACCCCCCATCGGGGTTTAAAGGGACCAGGGGTCCCCTGCTGCAGGGGGGCTTGAAAATTTTCGGGCCTCCCACATGGAAAATCAAAATCCCCTTTTATTGAACGGAGCTGGGGGGAAATTTAACCCGCTGCCTTTCCCCAAAAAACGCCAGGCAAAAGGGTGCCGCACCACCCTTGAACCCCCCCCACTGTGGGTTTACAAACCCCCACCCCAAAAAAACCCTAACATGACCTTTCTATCAAGCAAAAAACCTAACCCCCCCAAACTAGTAATAGTTAGCCATAATTACCCGCTTTCAACTTTTCCTCACAAATTCCATGCAGTTTTTTTTTATATTGCATGGTATCCTTCTTTTTCCCGGGCAGCTTGGCTGGAGGGATGGGGGGGTTTAGGAGGAGCCCCTACTTTTCCAAACCTTTCTCTCTTATTTTCTTTTTTAGTGGGTAGTTTAAAACAAACAGTCTTGTAAGGACCTATCGGGCTGTTTTCGGTTTTTTGTTTCCTTTGTATTTCCTTTGTATTTTTCCCCCCCCCCCTCCTCCTCAGTTATGTTATGGGGTTTGCGATTGGGGTTTCAAAATCGTAAACAACGGTATTAAAGGGCGAGGCTCTGATTTGGGTTTGATGGTTTTCTAGGGGGTGGGCCCCGGGCTCGGCCCTTTGGGGCCTACTCTTTTTTTGATAAATCAATGAAACTTGGGCTGCGGAATTGTTCTAAAAAATCGAAATTTGCAGATGAAAACCAAAATTTGGCAAAAAGCATATACTAGGGGAAAAAATGCCAAAATCAATTTCAACGTGATCTGACAAACTACGATTGAGTTATAAATGGCTATTAAAATTCTATTCCGATAAAAGTTAAAATAAAAGCTTGGCAACGAAACCTTTAAATTTTAACTACAATGCAAAAAAAATCGTTAAATGAAAATACAGCAAAGAAAGGATTTAAAAGGGGTTTTTAATTTAAAACTTTAATTTTTAAACGGGGGAAACCCTTTTTGCATTGCCTAATTTTGCCAGTAAAAAGGGGAATATGAATTGGGCTTCTTTAAAAACCCAAATTTAAAAATAAAACTCGGAAAATAAAAGCCCCATTAAACCGTTCCCTTTGGGTTTGGCCGACTTTAGAATAAAGCTGTTCTTTTTGGGCGCCTTGTTTTTGTAAAAGATCAACCAAATTGGATCAGTTCAAAGAAGAGCAAAACCAAACTATAACCAAATTTTTCTGCGAAAATTTTCTTTGAAGAAGGGCTCGGAAAATTTTAAAATTTTTTTTTCCCCCCTTTTTTGGGGGGGAATCTGTAAATTTTCCATTGGGGTTGCAATTGATAAAAAAACCTTTAAGATCCTAAAGGAAAATTTTTGGTCAAAATTAAATTTTAAGGGGAAAAAATTCGGCTTTTCCCCCTCAAGGGGCAAAAGAAATTAAAAGGTTTTTAAACAACGGGGCAACGTTGCATCACTGTCTCCGTACCAAAAAATTTCCAAAGTTAGAGTTGTTGAT
Organism: Chionoecetes opilio; assembly: GCA_016584305.1. NCBI lineage: Eukaryota > Metazoa > Arthropoda > Malacostraca > Decapoda > Majidae > Chionoecetes > Chionoecetes opilio. The sequence continues at coordinate 134,094 of JACEEZ010014990.1, forward strand.
CGCTTGGGAAAAATTTCCAGCAAAAGTTGTCGATGCCCGCACATTTAAAAGTCATTTAAAAAAGGCTTGAACCCCGCACTGTAGAGTAAAAAGGGGATTTTTTTGCCCCGCGAATTCATATATAGTTTCCCCCCGGGTCGATTAGTGTTTGTGGTAAATTTTAAATTATAAATTTTTATATCCTATCATTCCTTCACTTTCAAAAATTCCTGTTCCTTTTCTTCTTTAGGGACAGGTATTAAATTTTTCCCAAATTTTCCCCCCTTACATGTATTTTTATATTTTGTATATATTTTTTTCAACATACCCTAGTTTGGACTAATAGGTTTTCCTGGGGTCCCTTTTTTCCCATTAAACCTATGTTAAATTCCCCCCCTTCCTATTTAGTTTTGTATTTAACCCCAAAACCATTTTCATTTCCCCCTTTTTATAAAAAATTTCCCCACAATTTTCTAACAAAAAGGAAACATTAACAGTAGTAGTAGTTAGTTAGTTAGTAGCTAGTAGTAGTTTGTAATTAGTATTAAAATAGTAGTAGTAGTAGTATTAGGGAGTTGTGGGTATTAAATTTACGACAACTATAATAATAATAATTAAAAAATAATAATAAAAAATAAAATAAAATAATAATAATGACAAAAACAAGAATTTAAAAAAATAATAATAAAAGACAAAAAAGTTTTTATAAAAATAAAAATTCCTGCAAAACTAAGATGAATCACAGGTTCAAAACGAAAACGGAGAATATTTCAATCAAAAATGAAAAAATCTCTCTCCCTCTCTCTCTCTCTCCCCCTCTCTCTCTCTCCTCCTCCTTTTTGTCTCCTCTCTCTCTCTCTCCCCTCCTCTCTCTCTCTCTCAAAGGACCCAGTCCCTTCTTTCCCCCTTTTATCCTCATGGGCAAATTATCCCCTCGTCCCCCGTAAACCCCTTTTGGCAAAACCATCCCCCCAAAACCCCCACTGCCCCCCACCTCCCCCCAAACCCCGTGACCCCCGCCCCCTAGCTCATTTCATCCCCCCCCCTCCCCCTTACAAGCCCCTCTTCTTTTCCCCCCCCTAACTCTCCTTTCCCCCAAAATGCCCTTCACGGCTAGATTACTTTTTATTACCCCTTTTTTTCTGCTTTAATTTTCCCAAACCCTTTTTAAATACCCTGTTCCTCCTTCTCTTCTTCCTATTCTTTTCCGTCTACCAAATTCCCTCCTCCTCCTCCAAACTTTTTTTTCCCTTTTTCGACTTTTTTTTTTTTTCCCCCTCCTTCCTCCTCCTCCTTCCTCCTCCTCCCCCTCCCTTTCCCCTTTAAAACTAGAAACCCATAGTGGGTAGAAAATAGTTCACCCAAAAGGCCCCTCGTTTGGCCCGTAGGGTTTTTTTCTGTTCTGTTGCTGTTGCTGTCTCCGTCTCCTCCTCCTCCTCCTCCCCCTCCTCCTCCTCCCCCTTTCCTCCCCCTTTTCCCCCTCCTACTCCTCCTCCTCCTCCCCCTCCCATCGATTTGTTTTATACTTTATAGCTTGTTGTATTTTCAAAATCCTATCATTCCCCACTAACGAAATTTTCCCTGTTCCTATCTTTTTTTAGGGACTGGTATCCCTTTTCCAACTGTTTTTTTCCCTTTCATGTAGTTTTATGTTATAGTAAAGTAGTACAAAAATACCCTGTTTTTGGGGCCAAATTTCTCCCCGGGTTTGGTCCGTTTTATTTCCCATGTATTTCCTTTTTTTTATTTTTCCTCCTCCCCCCCCCTTTTCCTTCCTCACCCTTTTTTTCCCCATTTTTTTCCTTTTTTTTCTCCTCCTTTTTGTTCCTTTTTATTTTTTCCCCCCCTTTTTTCCTTTATTTTCCTTTTTCCCTTTTTTCTTTTAAAAAAAATTTTTAATAAATTTTAAACCATTCAAATACCTACCCAATTTTCACCAAATTTTATTTTTTTAAATTTTTTTTTCCCAAAAATCCTTTTCGGCCCCAAATTAAAATAAAATTTTTAAAAAAAATTTTTTATTTGCCTTTTTTGTTGTGCCTTTTTCCTTTTTTTCCCCTTCTAACCTTTCCCCGTTTTTTCCTTTTTTTTTTCCCCTTTTTTTCTTCCCCCCTCGTTTTCAGGGAAGTAAAGGGGGAAGGAAAAAGCCCAAATTATAGGGAAGGGGAATCATTATTTTTAGAAATTTTTGATTATTTCGCCCACCCCAATTAAAAATTCCTTTTTTTTTGTTCCCTTTTTATTCCCCCCTTTCCTTTGTTTTTCTTTGGGTTTTTTCCCCCCTGTTCCCCCCCCCCCCCCTTCCCCCTTTCCTCCCCTCCCCTTTAAAATTGGGGGGGGGGGGAAAAGGGGAAACTTGGGGGGGGGGAGTTTTTATATTAAAGGAAATTTCCCCTCCTCCCTTCTCTTTTTCCCTTTTCCCTTTCCCCCTCTTTCCCCCTCCTCCTTCCTTTCCCCCTCCTCCTCCCTTTTCCCTTTTCCCCCCTCCCCCTCCTTCCCCCCTCCTCCTCCTCTCCCCCCTCCCCCTCCTCCTCCTTCCTCCTTTTCAAAGACAAGGAAATTTTTTTGGGGCAATTTTCCAAAAAAGGGGGGTTTTTCCCCTTTTTCCCCCCCCTCCCCCTCCCCACTTCCCCCCCCCTCCTCCTTCCCCCTTTCCCCCCTTTCCCCCCCCCCTCCTTAAATCCCCCCTTTTTTTTCCTGGAAAAAAACCTAAATCAAAAATGAGGGAAGTTTTTGGGAAAAAATTTTTTGGCCTTTTTAAAATGGGGTTTTCCTTTAAGGTTTGAAAAAAAAGGGAAAATGGAAAAAAATTTTTTTGGAAAATTTACTTTTCGAAACCAAAAAAATTATTAAATTTTTTTGCTTTAAAATTTTTTTCTTTTCCTTTTCTCCTTGTTTCCCTTTGGGGTTTTTTTGGGTATTTTTCTTACTTTTTTCGGAAAACCCAAAGAAATTTTTCCTTTTCTTTCTTTTTTCCTTTTTCCTTTTCTCATCTCCTTCCCTTTTCCCCCCCCCTTTTCCCCCCCCCCCTTCCCCCCCCGTTTCCCCTCCCCCCCGCAAAAAAATCCCCCAAAACACACACCCAAAAATAACCATAAAACCCAGGAAATTTCCACAGAAATTTGGGGGAATTTCCAAATTAAAGGGTTTTTTAAACCCTGGGAAAATTTGGAAGGAAAATTCCTTAAAACCCGGGGGGGAAGAAGGGGAGAAATTTTTTTATTGGTGGGGGAGGGGATAAGAAAGAGGAAGGGGAGGAGGAGAGAGAGGGAGGGGAGAGAGAGAAGGAGAAGGGGAGATAGAGAGAGAGGGGAGAGAAAAGAAAAGGGAGAAGAGGAGAGAGAAGAGGAAAACGAGAAAGAGAAGGGAGAAGATGGAAAAGACAGGTCTCTGGTGGTCTGTTACTCCTATGTATTCCTATGTATTCCTCCTCCCCCTCCTTCTTCACTTCAGTCACTATTCTTACATACTTTTACTTCTTATTCTATCTCATCCTTTTCTGTGTCTTTTCTATTAGTATTTTTATTCGATATAATATGTTCTCTTATTCTCTTATTGCCTTTCTCTCTTCCCCGCTACGCAAAATAATATTCAAGTAAAGTATTAAGAGACATGCAACAATAGCCTACCCATTCATCAGTCATAGTTCAGTCATCTTTATATATGTTTCACCAATTTATGCATATTCGCCCACACAATGAAAACTGCAAATTGATGAAAAGAAAATTTATGTGACGTATGTTAGTAAAGCATTCCATTGTTTTCTTGGCATAACAAAGAGAACTGTGAGGAACAAATACCACAAAACTTCTTCATCAGACTCTTTGAGGAGGAGGAGTAGGAGGAGGAGGAGGAGGAGGAGGAGGAGGAGGAGGTCGAGTTATTTGATGATTAAATGAGATTCGTCCACAGTCATCAAGCGAACTTCTCTTCTTCTTTTCCCTCCTCCTCTTCCTCCTCCTCCTCCTCCTCCTCCTCCTCCTTCTCTTCTTCTTCCTCCTCCTCCTCCTCCTCCTCCTCCTCCTCCTCCTCCTCCTCCTCCTCCTCCTCCTCCTCTTCAATGATTCTAACGTGAATATCTTGTGGCAATTTTACCTAACAGTTTCTCCTCCTCCTCCTCCTCCTTCCTCCTTCCTCCTCCCTCCCTCCTCTCCTCTCTCCTCTCTCCTCCCTCCTCCTCTCCTCCGAGTAAACAAAGAACACGTAGAGTAACAAACATGAGGGAAGTCACAGAAGGTACTCACCGCCGCCTCGCACCTCACACTGGGCGTCCCTAGGCACTGAAGTCTCACCTGAAACACAAACAAGGTAAACAATGAGCAAACAATACGGTAATAAAGGTCAGGAAATAGTTGTACTTTTACTGAAAAACTCTAGTCACTTATGATTTGTTTTTGACGTTTAGATAATATTTAGAGTCTTTGGAAAATGTTTACTTGATAGTTGGAATATTAAAATGGAATAATGGAATATTTTAATGAAACTTTACTTATCGAAACAAAAGAAATGATTATTCTTTATTGCTTCTATATAGTGTCTCTCTCTCTCTCTCTCTCTCTCTCTCTCTCTCTCTCTCTCTCTCTCTCTCTCTCTCTCTCTCTCTCTCTCTCTCTCTCTCTCTCTCTCTCTCTCTCTCTCTCTCTCTCTCGCAAATAAACATAATCACACACACACACACACACACACACACACATACACACACACACACACACACACGCACACACACACACACACACCTTTGCAGGGGAGAAAGTAACCAAAACTCTCAGGATTATTATTTCCACATGAATTTAATTAATGCGGTAATTAAGGAATATCATTAAAGCCCGTGTGAGCCCAAGAATGTGAGAAGCATTTACTGAGCGAGGGGGTGAGAGAGAGAGAGAGAGACATAGAGAGAGAGAGAGAGAGACATAGAGAGAGAGAGACATAGACAGAGAGAGACCGAGACTAAGACAGAGTGAGAGAGAGAGAGAGAGATATAGAGACAGAGAGACAGAGAGAGACAGAGACAGAGAGAGTGTGTGAGAGAGATAGAGACAGAGAGAGAGACAGAGAGAGAGACAAAGAGAGAGAGACAGTCAGATACATACCATATTAGAAAATAGTAAATGTTTAAACCTTTAAGTCAGTTGTACGTGTTAAATTATATGTACAGGCAGGCATGCAATATTGTGTGCATATATATATTTTTTTTGGGGTGACACAATTCTTTCGCCCTCACGTGCTTCGTAATGAAAACGTTTGTTGTTAGTTTATCCTCATTCACTCATCAAATAATGACTACTCCCCTCTGGACTTATGACTGCATCTTATCTTTTCCATACATAAAGCAGCTCTTTTCGTGTTCACCCCCCCCCCCCCACCCCACCCCCCCACACACACACACACATACACAATTACCCCCTATATGTACCCTTCACATTCCTCCTCTCTCTCTGTCTCTCTCACTCTGTCTCTCTCTCTCTCTCTCTCTCTCTCTCTCTCTCTGTCTTTCTCTCTGTCTCTCTCTCTCTCTCTCTCTCTCTCTCTCTCTCTCTCTCTCTCTCTCTCTCTCTCTCTCTCTCTCTCTCTCTCTCTCTCTCAGTAAACTACTCATGTTTCTATTCTATCTCCCCTTCCCTCTTCTTCTTCTTCTTCTTCTTCTTCTCCTCTTCCTCCTCCGTCTCCTTAATCATATGCATCACCTCAACACATATTCTTGCTACATTACGCTACATTCCATTCCTCTATAGTCCTCCTCTTCTTCTCTCCCTATTTCCCTATCCCTTCCTCCTCTTACCTCCTTCCTCTACTCAATATCCTTCTCTGACCTATCATTCCTACCCATTTTAGATTTATTTTCTGATAATTATGTTTATATCCCTATTTCTGCCTGCCCTCCTTCCCTCCTCTTCCCAGTATACAGACACACGTACCCTCAATTCCTCCATTTCTACCTTCCTCAATTTTCCTCTCGTACTTTCCTCCACTCTCGTCCCCCCCTCCCCCCCCCCAAGGCAAGCCATGCGACAGGTGGGAAAATCAATATCTGTTAATTGGATTTAATTTAGAGGTGTTATCAAGGGAGGAAAGTGAGTGACGGAGCCAATCTGCGGCGCCGAGGGAGGGAGCACCGCAGGGGGGGGGAGGGAAAAGGTACAGAAAAAAGCATATACATACAGCCAGACATACATACATAGATACATACATGATAGGTTAAAGTTGATTTCTAGGACAGGAAGGGAGGAGTAACGTGTGTGTGTGTGTGTGTGTGTGTATGTGTGTATGTGTGTGTGTGTGTGTGTGTGTGTGTGTGTGTGTGGTGTGTGTGTGTGTGTGTGTGTGTATCCTCTAAGGGCAATACAGTAATCAAGTGAAATACAACTAATTTCATTGTAACCTTAATGAATACTAGTTATTACTATCACCATTAGTATCATTACATAATCATCAGTAATGGTAGTGGTGGTGGTGGTGGTGGTGGTGGTCCTAATAGTAATAGTACGGGGATGGGAGTGGTGGTGGTGGTCCTAGTAGTAATAGTACGGGGATGGTATGGTGTGTGTATGTGGTCTAGTAAGTATAGTAAGATGTTAGTGTAGTGGTGGTGGGTGGTGGTCCTAGTAAGTAATAGTACGGTGATGGGAGTGGTGGTGGTGGTGGTGGTGGTGGTCCTAGTAGTAATAGTCGGAGGGGATGGATGTGGTGGTGGTGGTGGTGGTCCTAGTAGTAATAGTACGGTGATGGGAGTGGTGGTGGTGGTGAGGTCCTAGTAGTAATAGTACGGGGATGGGAGTGGTGGTGGTGGTGGTGGTGGTGGTTGTGTTGGTGGTGGTGGTGGTGGTGGTGGTGGTGGTGGTGGTCCTAGTAGTAATACTGCGGGGATGGGAGTGTGGTGGTGGTGGTGGGTCCTAGTAGTAATAGTACGGGGATGGGGAGTGGGTGGTTGGTGGTCCTAGTAGTAATAGTGCGGGGGATGGGAGTGGTGGTGGTGGTGGTGGTCCTAGTAGTAATAGTACGGGGATGGAAGTGGTGGTGGTGGTGGTCCTAGTAGTAATAGTGCGGGGATTGGAGTGATGGTGGTGGTGGTGGTGGTGGTGGTGGTCCTAGTAGTAATAGTGCGGGGATGGGAGTGGTGGTGGTGGTGGTGGTCCTAGTAGTAATAGTACGGGGATGGAAGTGGTGGTGGTGGTGGTCCTAGTAGTAATAGTACGGTGGATGGGAGTGTGGTGGTGGGGTGTGGGTCTAGAGTAATAGTCGGGGGAGTGTGGGTGGTGGGTCCTAGTAGTAATAGTACGGGAATGGGAGTGGTGGTGGGTGGTGGTCCTAGTAGTAATAGTGCGGGGATTGGAGTGATGGTGGTTGTGGTGGGTGGTGGTGGGTGGTCCTAGTAGTAATAGTGCGGGGATGGAGTGGGTGGTGGTGTGTGGTGGTGGTGGTCCTAGTAGTAATAGTGCGGGGATGGGAGTGGTGGTGTGGTGGTGGTTGCGTCTAGTAGTAATAGTGCGGGATGTGGGGGTGGTGGTGGTGGTCCAGTAGTAATAGTGCGGGTGGGTGGTGGTGGTGGTGGTGGTGGTGGTGGTGGTGGTGTGTGTGGTCCTAGTAGTAATAGTGCGGTGATGGGAGTGGTGGTGGTGGTGGTCCTAGTAGTAATAGGCGGGGATGGGAGTGGTGGTGGTGGTGGTGGTGGTGGTGGTGTGGTGGGTGGTCCTAGTAGTAATAGTGCGGGGATGGGAGTGGTGGTGGTGGTGGTGGTGGTGGTCCTAGTAGTAATAGTGCGGGGATGGGAGTGGTGGTGGTGGTGGTGGTGGTCCTAGTAGTAATAGTACGGGGATGGTAGTGGTGGTGGTGGTGGTGGTGGTCCTAGTAGTAATAGTGCGGGGATGGGAGTGGTGTTGGTGGTGGTGGTGGTCCTAGTAGTAATAGTACGGGGATGGTAGTGGTGGTGGTGGTGGTGGTGGTCCTAGTAGTAATAGTGCGGGGATGGTAGTGGTGGTGGTGGTGGTGGTGGTCCTAGTAGTAATAGTGCGGGGATGGGAGTGGTGTTGGTGGTGGTGGTGGTCCTAGTAGTAATAGTAAGGGGATGGGAGTGGTGGTGGAAGGAAGGGATGTTACAGTAGTTCATGCTGATGTTTTTTAAAGAGAAGGTTAGCCATGCATTTCTTAGTGCGTGTTAATTTTGAGACAGATAAATACAATGATAAGGATGACAAGAGAGTGATGGTGATGGTGGTGTCCCGGCCCCAGGGTGGTGATGGAGGCAGCGCGGGGCATGACAGTGTTACCAAGCCAAGGCAAGCAGTGAGTTAGACATTCAGCCGCGACCCCGGTGCCACAGACCCCCGTGAGTGCCTCCCCCGGGGCACCCAACCTGGCGTTACCTGAGGAGCTCGGGGGTGAGCGGTGCCAGCATGACGGTGGCGCCCGCTGCCAGCTGCCGCATGTC
>JACEEZ010014990.1:147500-152500 GCA_016584305.1 Chionoecetes opilio
CATTTGCCCCCATAATTGTTTTTTATGAGGTGGACGTAAATCATACAATTGATGTTCTATTGTTTACGGATCATAGTCTTCGAGCAGGTAGCAGAGCCGTCTTTTTATCTCATTTATTAATCATCATGGACTCCCTATACCGAGTCCTCCAGGGGGAGTTAGGTAAGGCTGCGGCGTAGGGAGGGCGGTGGCAGGTGTGTGGACAGCTAGGTACTTGCCACAACGAGAGGGAAGCGCGGCTCTCGGCGATCAGATTTATGGCGGCGGTGAACGGCTCACTATATGAAGGTCAGCGTGCGATGAGTAAACATTTCTCGCTGCCTCATTCAATATAGCTTGTGCGTTCCCCTAACTTGCCTTGCCCCTAGATCAACTGACTATTATCATGCTAGTAGTCAATTGATCTAGCCTTGCCCCGCCTCGATTCTTCCTCACGTGTATACAAGTGCAGGTGTAGCCGAGGCACGCTGAGTGTTGTGGAATTCCCTCTTGTTTTTCTTTCCGTCAAGGAGGTATTATTTATATCTCCTGGATGCTTCAGCTCAACAACATGGTGAGTCTATGCGCGAGGCTCTCCCACTGTTTACTTTGGGCGTCTCAGGCGAGAGTTCCGTGCAGGTGAGACGAGGAGAAAACTTTCCAACACGCAAATCTAAGTCCGTCTTTCTACATGAGTTCCTCTTAACCTTGATGACAATGGATTGGACAGTATTCTTTCTTATCTGCCTCTACCATCTCCGCTCGTCCTCCGCGCACCTGGGGGACGAGGGCGTTCCTACCAGCTTGCCGTCGCACCTTTACCTCGGCTTGTCTCACCCGTCACATCCACAGGGACGCACGATGGTAGATTGCGCATCAACACACACCATCCGTCGCGTTCCCTCCCACAAGACAAGGCGACGCGGCACTGCCCTTCCAGGAAATTAAACAATCGTGGGTGTGTCCAGCGGAGATTCTCGGTGGAGATTCGGAAGAACGAGGCACAAAATACACGAGAATCAGTTTCCTGAGGGAGGCGAGGGGTTGGGAGGCAGTCTTGGAAGCGGCGGTGCTGCCATGAGTAATCCACGAGAGACTGAGAGAGGCTTGAAGGCGGAGAGGAGGATTCTCTCAAAATCCTGGCGATCAACACGAGGGTGAAGGCGACAGCACGGCGTGGCCAGACTCACTCCACCACACAAACTGAGGCGGAGATAAAAGTGCACCCACGGCACGCTCCGGCCAGGCTATCAGTGTGGCGGCCCTCGCTGCTGCTTTCCCAACGCTGCTATCGTGTTGTGTGCTCCACGGCAACACTTGATGAAAACTTGCGCAATACCGTCTATACGATCCCACACAGAAACAAACTGAAAAAATATTTGTTTGCTGATCTGTGACGCACTCATTGTTTTAGTTAGTTGATTTGATATGTGTGTGTGTGTGTGTGTGTGTGTGTGTGTGTGTGTGTGTGTGTGTGTGTGTGTGTGTGTGTGTGTGTGTGTGTAATCGCGCGCGCACGTGTACATCAGCATTCGTTTTCAACCGAGCATTACGAGTGTTTGGTGCATGGTGGTGGTGGTGGAGAGGACATCCGGTCATCGGGCGGGTGTTGGTGTGACAGCACGGTGGCCGTCTTGCCCAGCGTGCCGGAGCCTTGGTTGGTGTTGAGGCCGTGAAGCAATCACCACCTCATTATACGTGGTTGGTCGACTTCTGCAGACACAAGCAACCCGCTTACGTAATGACAAAAATTAACTCTTCCAACACCTTATATAGTAGTGCTCAGGCGCACGTGTACACACACACACACACACACACACACACACACCTCGTGGTGGCCGGACATGAGAGGTCAATGCCATTGCCAATGAAAGTTACAACTACCTGCTGTGATTCTGATGATGACACTGAGCCTCTTCCCGCACAAAACAGGCAGGATCTGCCTGGCCTGAGGGCTGGCAAGTCACCTCCTCCGGAAGCGTGAGACTGCAGACGGTGGTTGATCGCCTGATGGCGACGCGACGGCGGCTAGGATGCCCCCCAGCGGCCGGCGGCTTCCGCCACAATAAACTTGTCCGTAGGCGGCTTGCTGCCGATGGATCGCGGCTGTTCTGTGGCGGTGGGTGGGGTTTACTGGGGTGACCCAAGCCATGGACTTCCATCATTGTGTTGGTCAAGCCATCTATGCTCACGGTAGAGGTATCGCACACGTACCGCACAAGCTGAGGGTGTTTGTGCGTCACTTCTCCAGCCACAACATCCTCCATCGCACGCCTTTCCGGCCTCAAGACGGTCTCCGTCGTGCTCGCTCCCACGCTACTTTTGTGCCTAATGGAGGCCGTGCTCGCCATGTTCCTCCCATTCCTGGTGTAGGTTCTCTGCGGCACAAACAACCCCCACTCATCAGAGCCGCCGCGGAGCTGCGAGCCCTCGTGTGACTCGGACGAATATGTGTCACTCAAAGACACAGTCCAGGGCGCGAGTGGCCATCCCGTCGATTCCGACTGGAAGCAAAGGCTCTGCGTGGCTGAGGAGTCGCGGGGGCTGAGTGGTCTGGAACCCCTGGCTGACTTCCGAGTTATGACTCTGCGATAGCGACGATTTACAGGCCACCTGGGACTCTGCAGGCTGAGCCTCCTCTGAAGGACCTTGGCAGGATCATTATTCAAAGCACAGATTTCCGCCGCACAGTTGTCCTCCACGAAACCATTCTGGTTGAACAGAGCCAGGGAGCGGCGAGGCAGCGGCGTGCTGCTGGAGGGGCTCCGCACCACGGGGGATCTGTCCACCTCGTCGTGCGATGGCGGGGATTCAGGGTCCTGCACGACATCCCCTATTCCCTCCTTCTCATCCTCTTCTTTCCTCATCACCCATGCACCCACACACACACGCACTACACGCACACAAACACCACTGCGCACACAGCACAGCGTCCGCTGTTAACACAACGGCCGCCGGAGCCAAGACTGCCGCACACGTGATATTATGTCACAGCCTCGCCTGTCACCCTAATCATTTTATCTCCTTGTGCTGTGATAACACACTGACAAAGGCTTCATAGTCTCTCTCTCTCGTCCAACCATATTTATTGACGGTGCACCAAGGATTCTATAAGGTTTAGCACATGGCCGGTGATGTATAATATATCCAGAGAGAGAGAGAGAGAGAGAGAGAGAGAGAGAGAGAGAGAGAGAGAGAGAGAGAGAGAGAGAGAGAGAGAGAGAGAGAGAGAGAGAGAGAGAGAGAGAGAGAGAGATAAGGGTATCCGGTACTGTAAATCACAGGCGTATAACAACACTGTTGACGGATACACACACACACACATACACATACACACACACACATACACACACACACACACACACACACACACATACACACATACACATACACACACACACACACACACACACACACACACTGTGACACAAATACGTGATAAGGGGACAGAAATATGTAGATTTCACGTCATAATCAATACTTACAAACATCCTCGTGAATAGAAATACCAACAATAAGATATGATGATGATGATGATGATAATAATAATAATAATTATCATTATAATAATAATTATTATAATTATTATTATTATTATTATTATCATTACCATTGTAGCAGTAATATAAATAGTAAAAATTACAACAAAAATCTAAATCTAAATAACAATAATAGTAATAATAATAAAAAAAAATAATAACTAACAATAATAATAATAATAAGAAAAATGTTAATAACAACAATAATAATTAGAATAATAGTAATAAAAATAATAACAATAATAGTAATAATAATGACAGCAATCAAGACTTGACTGAAATATGTGAAGCAATCCAAAGATGATAAATAAAACATCAAGATGGAAATATCGGCTGGTCACCTGGGCGATGCGTCGTGGCGGTGACCTGCAAGAAACTGAACACACCGGGGCTACAGAGGACCTACAGAGGGCCGCCTGGGACGCATGCAAGGCGGCGCCGTGGTGGGGGAGCACGAGCAGGCCAACCAACGAAGGGGGGGAGAAGGGGGTGGTGATGGTGGTTAGGGTGGTGGTGATATTAGAAAATAATGGAACACTTGACTGTTGAGGGCACGGCCGCGGGATGGGACGGGAGGTGGGGCGGGGCGGGGCGGGGCGGGGCGTGGCGAGATTGGGGGGGGGGGGGGGGCTCGGAGGGAGGGATCTGATGCGGGGAACGTCGAGAAACCATCAAAATTTACTTTTAATCCAACATATACTTACGACAACCTCTCCCTCGCTGGCATGACGACGCCGGCGACGGCGACATGGACGGCGACGTCGACAATAACAACAACGAAACGTTCAACAGGTGTGGTATAAGTAAAGGCTTAGCGGGTCATATTGCAACGGGAGGGTGGGGGGGGGGGGGGGCATGAGGTGAGGGGGGGCGGTTGATGGGCACGTGTGTCAAAGGGGGAGGAGTGTGGGGCAAGGCTTTCTGGGAAGGACGAGAAGGATGCGGGAGGAGGAGGAGGAGGAGGAGGAGGAGGAGGAGGAGGTACGGTGAAGGAAAACCCAACAGATCGACTCTAGTACTGGTCGACAGAAGGGTGTTGGGAGGTCGACTGAGGGGAGGGGCGGCCAGCCCTGCTTCAGGTATGTGTTAGCCAGGTGTGTGTTGCGTCACGGTGGCATACAGGTGGGGGGGGAGGGAGCGCTGCAGAGCCTCAGCCGTGGAGGGGAACACGGTGGGGGCTACGAGCGGGGAGAGGTAGGGAGTGGGGGGTCGTAACAGTACACTGAACATCCAGAGTGGCGGTGGCCGGGCGGGCGAGGGTGGGGATCGGCGGGCTCGCGGACGGGGAAGAGGGCGACGGGCACTACCTGTAGGGGTCGTAGCATCCCAGCGACTCCCAGTTGGTGGAGATGATCCTCGGAAGCACAGGTGAGAGGGGCGTGGCAGGCGTAGGCGTGGTGGGGGACACGGGTGTTGTCAGCATGGGCGTGCCGAGAGGGGATAGGGCGATGTAGTCCCCGTCGCCCAGCGGCAGCGGCAGCG
>JACEEZ010014990.1:160000-162500 GCA_016584305.1 Chionoecetes opilio
GGTGGTGGTGGTGGTAGAGGTGATGGTGGTGGTGGTAGAGGTGATGGTGGTGGTGGTACAATTGATCGTGACGTCACCGCCTCCTCCTGACGTGCAACTGGTCCTCCCATGATGAGGTTCCTAGTCTTAATGGTGACTTACATGTAGCTAAGTGCGTATTCCTCTATCATTAGCATTATTTATATCATTTTCATTACTATTATCATTACTACTTCTATCATTATCATCAACACTGTTAATAGTTATATTGTTACGGTCGTCAATATTATCGTTTCAACGTAAAGGGACAACATTTGCGCCTCCTCCACTACTGATGACAGACTAGATTGTGGGGAGAAAGTAATATTATTCTCCCTCCGGCTCCTCCACCCCCCTCCTCTCCTCCCCTCCCCTACCTCTTCTCCCCTCCCCACACACACCCCAGCCCCCTTCTCCCCTCCCCACACACACCCCAACCCCCTTCTCTCCTCCCCACACACACCCCAGCCCCCTTCTCCTCTCCCCACACACACCCCAGCCCCCTTCTCCCCTCTCCTCCCCGCCTCCTCCCAGACAACAATGAATGCAATAAAGTGGCAACACGACTTTGGTACATTTAAAGTGAGCCAAAAAATGGTTAGTAAAGTATGTGGCGGCATCGAGGAGGCGGGACACACCTGGAGGCTGGCGGGCAGGTGAGGCGCGCTGAGGATGATGATGGGAGCGATGAGGAGGATGATGGTAGCGATGATGATGACGATGATGACGATGATGATGATGATGATGATAATACACAATATAAAAAGAAGGGGAAATCTAGTAAATAAAATACATCACTACTACTATCACCACTACAACACACACACACACACACACACACACACGCACACCACACACACACACACACACACACACATCATGCGTGGGTCGATGGGGATACGTCCCTGACCACCACCAGTTATCATCATGATCATTATTATTGCGACTCAAAACGATAATAATGCCAACCAAGACTTAAAAAAAAAAAAAAAAAAAAAAAAAAACTCGTACACAAGAACCCGCTTCCCTGTTGCCGCCCATCAGGTTACATGTTAATTTTAATGGTTGAGGAGAAGCTCGTCTGATGGGTAACTGTGGTCTTTTACCCCCCCTACCCCCCCCTTCCTCCCCCCTCTCTACCCCCCCTTCCTGCCCCCCCTCTCTAACCTCTTCTAGACACCCATCATTAGCAGGCGAGGCAGAGTGCTTCCTGCTCTTATCATCATGAACTGCCGATAACGGGGCCAGTGTGTACCCCACCGGGAGTGTCACACCTGGGGGAGGGGGGCAGGGGGGGCAGGGGGAGAGGGGGAGAGGGGGGGATGCGGTGAGGGGGGCTTACAAGTCTGCTTATGGCATGGTTGGGGAGTTATTAGGGGTATAGTGGGGCAAGGGGTTGAGACAGGTGGAGTAGGTGGATAGACAGGTGGATATTGGATGTTACAGTAGATGTTACCGTAGGGCCGATGCAGGGGTCCAGTGTGTGTGTGGGGGGGGGGGGGGCAGGAAAGGGGGGAGGGGGGGCATAAAAGGGGGGGAGGGAGGGGTAGAAAAGGGGGGAGGGGGGGCAGAAAAGAGGGGGAGGGAGGGGCAGAAAAAGGGGGGGGGGCAGAAAAGGGGGGAGGGGATCTCTCTACATGCAGTTACGCCCTGCCGAGAATTCCCCTTACGAGAATTACCGTGAAAATTACCGTAACGCATTGCAAATTAATGCCTTGATGCCACGTAGAAGTAAATGCCTTCCAGCAGACCATTGCAAATCGTTCTATTTTTATAATCCTGTGAACTTTGACCCCAAAAAGCTGAGGTTAATTAAGGTCGAAGGAGTAAACACGTGGGTCACTGTTGGAATTTAACTTCTTTAGATTCTTTTCTTTTCCTTTAATGACTGGCTGTCCGCAAATCAACAGGAACTACCACGTGTAGGTCTCATGGCCTCTTGTAGCTTCCTTATTTTCTTCTGTTCTTAAATCCCTGTGTTCCGTTAGGCACCAACTCTCTCAGTGCACCAAAGAAATATTTATAATTAACGAGGAAAGAGAAAAGCCTTATTTTAGTCACCTGAAATAACTTCGGGCATCTATCTGACATAATCTTGATATTAATTCTTCAGTTCAGATCTTCCCCAGTATTACCACCACCAAAGCCTCACCCTCCATAAACCCAACCCGACACAACACAAAAAAACCACAACACAACATTCATTAACGAGAAGAAAAAAAATTGACCGTAACCTCGCAAAACTTGAACCCTGAAACCAGTTCGACAAAAATTTTCGGCACTTCTACGTAATCACTGGACATCCATTGCCAATCCATGTCACCATCACACCCATTACCAACCCATATCCCCACCACGCCCATGTCCCCACCCATTTCCCAACCCGGCGAGCCATCCACCCATCTGCGCGTGGTTCGCATCCCCATCACGTAACTGTACGGCCCCGTCTCATGGCCCCATTCCCCACCCATGATACAACAAA
>JACEEZ010014990.1:170000-172500 GCA_016584305.1 Chionoecetes opilio
AATCAACGCGCGACTGACGTTCTTAGCCTGGCGTGGCAGGGGAGGACGAGACGGAGAACAAGACAAGAACGAGGGCGAGAGCAACAGAAGGAGAGGGAAGGGGAAGGGGAAGGCGCCTCAGTTCATAACAACACCCAAGTTCCTCGGCCTTACTACCATGACTTTCCTTCTCACTCACCCTGTGAGTACCGACGCTCCACAGTCACAGTCCAAGGCTATTTTGTGTTCAGCCATGCCAGCGCGTCTCACCTCCCTCCCACTCAAGGGTCCAGACAAGTGAGGGTCAAGAAGTGACATTAGTTACGTGTCCGCCAATACCACGAGTACTGCCGCGCCTCAGCCAATCAGCGACGCGGGGGAAACTATAAACCACCAACCAATCACACTTCCATATATCCAGCATGACAGCCAATCGTAATCAAACAATATATGACCTACACCACACGAGAAATATAGTTATTTTGAGATATGAATCTGAAAACAAGAAAAAAGAAAATAATAGGATGTAGCGCTCTCTCTCTCTCTCTCTCTCTCTCTCTCTCTCTCTCTCTCTCTCTCTCTCTCTCTCTTTTCTCTCTCTCTCTCTCTCTCTCTCTCTCTCTCTCTCTCTCTCTCTCTCTATATATATATATATATATATATATATATATATAATAAATTGCTGTGCATATCTCTGCTCAAATCACACACAAAACATGAATATATGCATGAAATATATTCAGCAGGTAAAGAGAGTTAATGAGGTGCTTGACGCAGGTGTGTACGTGCTGGAAGGTGGTGGTGCAGGTCCAGGAGGAGAAGTAGTAGTAGTAGTAGTAGTAGTAGTAGTAGTAGTAGTAGTAGTAGTAGTAGTAGTAGTAGTAGTAGTAGTAGTAAGTGTTGCTACATTACAGGATGATAGTTGTTGTCGGAGTGTTTGTGATGGTGGATAATGATTTACTGATGATGAAAGTAATGATTTTGGATGAGAACGTTTTAGCTGGCTAGTGGTGGTGGTGATGGTGGTGGATGCCATGATAAGAGCGGAAAGGCCTCATCATCCACCACCACCACCACCCACTACTAACACTAACAACAACAGCATCTTAAAACCGGCCACGACAACACTAACTCGCAATGAAGCAACCTCCACTCTTCTCCTCTGCCCTCCTTCTCTCCTCCTCCTCATTTACCTTCACTATTCTCCTCTGCCCTCCTTCCTCCTCTCCTCATTTACCTCCACTATTCTCCTCTGCCCTCCTTCTCTCCAGCTCCTCATTTACCTCGCTATTCTCTCCACCTCACTCATCGCTCATTAACACTCCACTATTCTCCCTGCACCTCCTATCTCTCAGCATCTCTTACTCACTAGTCTCCTCTGCCCTCCTCTTCTTCCTATTTAACCAAAACTATATCTCCTCTGCCCCTTCTCTCCAGTCCTCATTACCTTCACTATCTCCTATGCCTCATCTTCTCCCAAGTTACCTCAAAAAACTTTTCCTCTGCCTCCTCTTCCAGCTTCATTACCTTACTTCCCTCAATGACCTCTCCTTTCTCCATCATTACCCACTTTTCCTCTGCCTCTTCTCTCCAGCTCCTTCATTACCTTCACATTATTCCTCCTCTGCTCCTCCTCTTCTCTCCTCATTTACCTCCCTATTCTCCTCTGCCCTCCTCTCTCCTCCTCTTTACCTCCACTTATCTCTCCACAACCGTACATGACCATGGCTGAATATAAGAACGTATATAAAGAGTACGTTAGATTCTGATACAACAGAATATACAATTATACATGACATATAGTAGGCTAGTGATAAGAAAAATAATAATTCACTCAGGAGATTTCGTATCAAACATCACAAAATCTATAGCTAAAAATAGGCAACAATGAGTTCAGGATAAAGACAACAAAGGAGTAATGGTAAAAAACTTTTCTTTTTGTTTTCCAGTAAGATTTTCTCCCTTCAATACCTCCATTACCGCATCAATAAGCTTTGTGTACTCCTAATTCATCCTCCTAACATTCCTTTAACCTTTTCCAGCATTCTCTCTCTCTCTCTTCCCCTCTCTCTCCTCTCCTTCTCTTCTCTCCTCTCTCCTTTTTTCTCTCTCCTCCTCTTTTCTCTCTCTCTCTCTCTCTCTCTCTCTCTCTCTCTCCAAGTACTACGTATACTAAAGAGTTCTCTACGTATACTGTAGAGAGGAGAGAGAGAGCACTTGCATTGGAAAAGATTGATTGGTCGATAGGCCTAGATGTAACCACTCAACCATCTCTCAATCAACCATCTCTCTCTCTCTCTCTCTCTCTCTCTCTCTCTCTCTCTCTCTCTCTCTCTCTCTCTCTCTCTCTCTCTCTCTCTCTCTCCTTCCTGCCTTCGCTCACTCGCTCCTTATACAAGTACTTCATTTTTCTCATTTTCCTAAGACATGTGAAGAATGGTAATAAAATAAAATTCAGGAGAGGGAGGAGGGGGAGGAGGGGGAAAATGTGGAGGGAGGGGAGGGGGACGGGGGGGTGAAT
>JACEEZ010014991.1:0-10000 GCA_016584305.1 Chionoecetes opilio
ATTAATAATTTTTATATAATTTAGTAATAAAATATAAAATATATTATATTTTATATTATATATATTATAATATATTATATATTATATTAGTATATGTAAAATTATATATATATATATAATATATATTAATTATATATAATATATTTTATAAAATATATTATATGTTTTAATATATATTATATATTATTATAAAAGTATATATATATATATTTTATATTAAAATATATTATATGTATATATATATATATATATATATATTATATGTATATAAAATATATATTATATTATATATAATATATGTGTATATATATATAAAATATATTTTAAAAATATATAAAATATTATAAATAATTATTTATATGTATATGTATATATATATATATATATATATATATATTATATATATATATTAAAATTCTATAAAATATATTTTATATATATATATATATATAAAATGTATATATTATATATATATTTAATATTATTATATATAATTATATTAAATATATTTTATAATTATATATTTTATATATATATATATATATATAATATATTTTATATATTATATATATAATATATATATATATGTATATGTAATTTTATATATATATATATGATATGTAATGATATTATATGTATATAATAAAATATATATATATATATATAAAATATATTTATATATATTAATATATATATATATATATATATATATATATATTTTATATGATATATTATATATAATATATGTATATATTTTATATATATATATATATATATGATATGTAATATATATTTATATATATATATATTATATATTTTAAATATATATATAATAATATATAATATATAATATTATAAATTTTATATATAATATATATATATATAGTATAAAATATATTATATTTATATATGTATAAAAATATATATATATATATATTATATTTTATTTTAATATAAATTATATAAAATTTTATTTTTAAAAAAGAATTTTTTGTAATATTTATAAAATTATATTATATAATATTTTATATATTTTTATTTTATAAAATTATATATTTTTTATATATATATGTTTTTTTTGGTATTTTTTAATATTTTAATATATAAAATATAGATATTATATATAAAAATTAATTATATTTATAATATTTTATATGTATATTTTATATTTTTATAAAATTTATAATATATTTTTTATATATATTTTTACATATATATATAATATATATAAATATTATATATTTTAATAAAAAAAAGAGGAAGGGAAAGCGGGGTTAAAAATTAGTATATCCCACTGCGGTAACAAAACAATCTGGGAAATACACATTTCCTTTTTCCCTCACTTGTTTGTTTTTTAAAACCCTTTAAATCTGTGAAAGGGCTTGTTATTTTTTAGTTACGTAAACAAACTGTTTGAGCGAGGGGAATTGGCGGGGTTCCACCTGGGGGCGCGGGTTGGGTTTTGAAACGACTGTGTTCTATTTTTTTCCTTTTTGGGAGCGGAATTTTCAGCTTTTTCCTGTATTAGTACCTTTTTTCCCTGTCTTTTTTATTCTTTTTATTTTTTCCCCTTTCTATTTTTTTTTTGTTTTTGGGCATTTTTGTTTTGACCCCGGGCCGCCGTTTGTGTTCTTTAAAAATACACGTCTCTGAGACCCCAAAGGAAATCCCGGTTGGCGGGTCCTCCTCCTCCCCCCCTTCCCCTCGTTTTTTTAAGCGTTTTTTTTTCAACCCCAAAATTTTGTTCATGTTTTGGTGAGTTTTTTGGGGTTCATATTTGATGATAGAAAGTGTTTGCCCAATTTCCCTTTAAAAGCTTTTTGCTCATGTATGTGGCAAACATATACCTGTGTTTTTTTTTATTGATAAAAACTTTCCCTCTTTTGCTGTAAATCGTTTTTCTACACATTCTAGTCAAATTTGGGCAAGTTACAAAACGAAATAATGGAAACATAATTTGAACTATTTACAAAACCCACTACCCTTGCCCCACCCCCCACGCCTCAAAACCCGTGCACAAAACCAAACCCCTTTTTTTAATTAATTTTCCGTGCCCCGTAAACCGCCCCAAAACTCTTCTTAAACCAAACATTTTTTCATTTAAATTTTAACAAAAAATGAAACAAAACTATTCACGCCTAAAAGGTCCCCTCGACCCTTTCGCCGTGCGGGGGCAAAACCCTGGGCCCCCCGGGAAACGAAAATTCCGCTAGCTACGGGAGGCGCCCGTGCTGGTCCCCCGGCGGGGGGCTGGGGGCCCCCGGGGGGGGCGGATGATCCGCCTCCTTCATTCCCTTCCCCCCGCGAGGATTTGGCCCAGTGTGTTTCACGAGGGGCTTGGGAGCTAAACACCTCCGCCCAGGGGGCCTGATGAAGATGAACGCTTGACAAGAAAGAAGGGTAACACCCTGGGCGGGGTGCGCGGGCCCGGGCCGGTGGCACCCCCGTCTTGACCTCAAACATGCCCCTCGGGAAACCCTTCCCCCCCGGGGGGCTAAAGGGACCACAACGGGGGGGGGGACACAGCGGTCCCAACTTCGCCTCGAGGGGGGAAAAGCGGGCGTCTACTGCAGGACAGGAACAACTTTCGCGGCACTTTTTCTTTAAGGGGCAGGGATTGGTGTTGCCCAACGGTCAACACCTTCCAAGGGGCGAGGGCAAAGGGGGAGTCCGGGCCCGACACAGGAGGATGAAGGGCCCCCCAACCCCCCGGGTGGGAGCGGGGCCCCCCGGGCAGCCCCCAAACATGGTGAGGGGGAAATCCCCCAGGGGGGTGACTGTACCCAGAGGTAACCCTCTGTCCGGGCCCCCAAATATTTTTCCCCCGATGTGGGGAAACGACCATGAACCCGGGGGGGTAAACCCCCCCGGCGTCCGGCAGGGGGACGTCGGGGTTTAAACAGTGCGTCGAAATACCTGCACAAAACCCGACACCGGGTACGGGCGTTTTGTATCGAGGGGGCGGGAAAGGGGGCCCCGCAAGCGTCGCGGCTACCCTTAAGTGGGTGGAAAAGCTGCTAAAGGCTTCTGCGGCCAAATTTTAAACCCCAGCCAGGAGGACGACGACAGTGATCCGGAGGCAACCCACCCACTCGGCCCTCGAAGAGGGAACTGATTTCCCAGGAAAACAACTACTCGGCCCTCGAAAAAACCCCAAACCCATTCCCAGGGCGACCAAAACTCGGCCCTTTGGGGGACGAATTTCCCCTCCGATCGGGAAAAGGAAAGGGGGTATGTGCCCCTTTCGAATATTTTTTTCCCCAGATCGATGAGAGGAACGCATGAAATATTACCCTCAGGGTCGAAAGAGGGAAAAGTTTTTTTTGCCCATGACGAATATTCCCCTCAAAATCGATGAGGAGGGGGAACGCGATGAAAATATTCCCCTCCGATCGATTAGGAGGGGGGCCGATGAAAAAATTTCCCCTCAGGAAAACGATGAGGAAAGGGAAACCGGGTGAAGAAAATTCCCCCCAAATCGATGAGGAGGGAACCCCGATGAAGAATATTCCCCTCAGGAAACGATGAGGAGGAACGCGGGTGAAAAATTTTTCCCCTCCAAACGATGAGGAGGAACGCGATGAAGAATATTCCCCCTCAATCGATGAGGAGGAAAGGCCCTTAAGAAATTCCCCCTCAGATCGTGAAAGGAGGAACCCCGATGAAAAATATTTCCCCCCCCGATCGATGAGGATGGGAAAGCGAAAGAAAATATTCCCCTCAATCGTGAGGAAAGGAAAAGCGATGAAATCTTCCCCTCAGATCGATGGGAGGACGCGATGGGAAAAATATTCCCCTCAGATCGATGGGAAAGAACCGATGAAAAATATTCCCCTCAATCGGGTGAGGAGGGAAAGCGATGAAGAAAAATTCCCCTCAGATCGGGTAGGAGGAACGCATGAAAAATATTCCCCTCCATAGATGAGGAGGGAACGCGTAAGAATATTCCCCTCAGATCGATGGGGGGGGACCGATTTAAGAATATTCCCCTCAATCGATGAGGAAAAAACGCGATGAAGAATTTCCCCCCAGATCGCCCAGGAGGGCGCGATGGAAAAAAAAATTTTTCCCCCCAGAAAATATGAGGAGGAATTGTAAAAAGCGATGAAGGAAAAATTCCCCTCAAACGATGAGGGAAAAGTGGTAATAGGCCAAAGCGAATATTCCCCTCAGTCGATGAGGAGGAAAATTAAATTTGCCCCCCGCGTGGGTCTCCTCCTTCAAAAACCCACACGCGGGCCCAGGAGCAGTCCCCAACTTTTTTGGGCTCGTGTTTTGGGCTGGGGTCAACGTGGTGACTTTTTTTTTTGCGGTGCTCGTGGGACCAAGGGGTGGCTGGAAAACTCGAGCTTCTAAAAAAATAATAAATGAGACCAAAAAAAACCCAAACCCCAGTCTACATGAAACCAACAAAAAAACGCGCGAATTTTTTTTACTAAAAAGAATCTCAATGCTGCCCCCCTCGAAAGGCTAATTAAAAAAATCTTGGGAAAAAGTATCCCAAATTTTAAAAGTTTTTTGGGGTTTACCCTTTTGAGGTTTTAAAAAGATTAACTTAATTATTGGTTTTTAGAAAAAATAAATTTAATTTTAAGCAAAGGGAAAACCTTTTCTTTCATTTTGAAAACATCTTTTTTATCAGGGGCTATTTAAAAAAAGACCCTTTGTTTGGCATGAAAAGATTTTGAAAATACAATGATAGGCTACTACCCACTACTACTAATACTAATACTACTATTTTTCTTTACTAAATACCCCACTGCTACTAACTACTACTACTCCCACACTATACTTACTACTACACTACTAAATAAATTTCTATTACTACTAAATACTTTCTACTACTACTACTACTACTACTACTACTCTAAAATTTCTTTTTACTATTTCTACTACTACTGCTACTACTTTTCTACTACTTAAATACTACTTAAACTACTTACTGTTTTTATTTACTACTACTTTCTACTACTACACTGTTATTTTTACTACTACTACTACTACTACTTTCTGTTATTACCCACTTACTACTAAATTTCACTGTTATTACTACTACTACTACTACTACTACTACTACTGTTATTACTACTACTACTACTACTACTACTACTATTACTACTACTACTACTGTTACTACTACTACTACTACTACTGCTACTACTACTACTACTACTACTGCTACTACTACTACTGTTATTACTACTACTACTACTACTACTACTACTGTTATTACTACTACTACTACTACTACTACTACTACTACTACTACTACTACTACTGTTGTTGTTATTACTACTACTACTGTTGTTGTTATTACTACTACTACTACTACTACTACTACTACTACTGTTATTACTACTACTACTACTACTACTACTACTACTACTACTACTGTTATTACTACTTCTACTACTACTACTACTGTTATTACTACTACTACTACTACTACTACTACAACTATTACTACTACTACTTGATGTGCTCTAACCAATGCCATTATGAGAAGTCAATTATCTCTTATAGTTTTTGAGATATTTAATAGTATGTCAAAAATACACCAATACAATTTTCTCACTTATTTAAACTCCAAATTCATTTTACTATGGCTCATTAAAAAGGCCTCCTCAAGCTATATCTTTACTCTATCATAGTATTTTCCTGTAACCTCATAGTTTTTGAGTTATTTAAGACATGAAGGAGGAGGAGGGAGGAGGAAGGAGGAGGAGGAGAGGAGGGAGGAGGAGAGGAGGAGGAGGAGGAGAGGAGGAGGGGGAAAGAGGAGAGGAAGAGGAAGGAAGAGGAGAGGAGGAGGAGGAGGAGAGGAGGAGGATGATGGAGCGAGGAGGAGGGAGGAGGAGGAGGAGGAGGAGGAGAGGAGGAGGAGAGAAATAATAGAAAAGTATAAATACAAAATTATAATGACGAAGAGAGGGAAGAAAATTAATAAGAATAAGAATATGATGATAATTATAAGAGGCCAAAAAAAGATGCAAAAGAAAAGAAGATCTGAATAAAATTGATGGATTGATTGATTGACTGATTGGGTTACAGCGACGCAGGGACAAGAAATAGAACATTTAAGTAAATATATATAAGATAAATGAGTAAAATATAATAAATATATAGTAAAATAAAAAAATGGAGGGAACAGAACATGAAGATAGCAGGGTAAATGAAATACGAGAGAAAAGAAACGATAAACAAGAAACACAATCTGAGAAGAAAAGACCAGAGAAATTGAGAATAAGAGGGCCACAAAGGCAAAGAAACACAATTTGCAAAAAACCCACATTCCCTGCAGGCCAAATATATTAAACGGGCGTCGAGTATGTCTTGGAGAAGAGAGAGAGAGAGAGGAGATGAGAGAGAGAGAGAGAGAGAGAGAGGAAAAGAGAGAGAGAGAGAGAGAGGGGAGAGAGATGAGGGAGAGAGAGAGAGAGAGAGAACGAAGAGGAAAAGAGAAGAGAGAGGAAGGAGAGAGGGGAAGAGGAGAGAGAGAGAAGGAGAGAGAGAAAAGAGAATGAAAAGAGAGAGGAAAGCGATACATACGAAACCGAGAACAAGAGAGACACGAAAAAACTTAGCAACTTCCAAAACCTTTAATCTCCCACTAAACCACATTATTCCCCGGGCAACTTTGCTCTCGGACAACCCTGACGCAGGGGCCGCAGGGGAGGGCGGCCCGTCACGTGGGACAGACGTAGCGGCGTGAAACATGAGCACAACAAGGCGAGGAGGGAAACGGATCAGGCGGGCAGGGCGGGGCGGGCGGGAGGGCGGGAAAGGGAATGGATGCCTGGATACACACTTCACATATTGTTAGACAGGACTCATTATTGCTCTGTTTTGGTGATTCGTAACAGAAGTGTCAATTGATTCGTGAGAGGGTTGGCAGATAGGTGGCAGGAGTAGGTAGAACAAAAAATTAACGGAATTCAACTGGAAAACGCAATTTTTTGAAAAGAAATAGGGTGAAACTGGTTTCACAAATAGGGTGGGAAATGATTGGAATGGCTCAGTCTCAGGTAGTTAGTGCGGCGGGCATTAGGGAGTTTTAAAAAGGGGCTGGATAATTTCATGGATGGGGATGAAAGGTGGATGTAAGGTAGTGTTAAGTAACATGAACTACCACGTGTTAGGTCTCCCCGCCTCTTGTTTCTTCCTTATGTTCTTATGTTCTTATACAGGGGATGGTAATAGTGGGTAAATGAGTACAAAGTTTTCTTCACACTTTATATACGCCACACATACATACAAACACCAGGACACAAGGGAAAATTTAAATCACTTGAATGAACAGGAGAGTAACATAATATTTATTGTTGATGGGGTTGGTGGCATATTGTTGATGGGGGTTGGTTTGGGATATTGTTTGATGGGGGTTGGTGGCATATTGTTTGAGGGGGTTGGTGGCATATTGTTGATGGGGGTTGCTTTGGCATATTGTTGTGGGGGTTGGTGGGTATTGTTGATGGGGGTTGGTGGATATGTTGATGGGGTTGGTGGGATATTGTTGATGGGGGTTGGTGGCATATTGTTGATGGGGGTTGGTGGCATATTGTTGATGGGGGTTGGTGGCATATTGTTGATGGGGGTTGCTGGCATATTGTTGATGGGGGTTGGTGGGATATTGTTGATGGGGGGTTGGTGGGATATTGTTGATGGGGTTGTGGGATATTGTTGATGGGGGTTGGTGGGCATATTGTTGATGGGGGTTGGTGGGATATATTGTTGATGGGGGTTTGGGGGGATATTGTTGATGGGGTTTGGTGGGATATTGTTATGGGGGGGGTTTATGGGATATTGTTTTATGTGGGTTTGGTGGGCATATTGTTGATGGGGGTTGGGGGCCTATTGTTTTATGGGGTTGATGGCATTTGTTGATGGGGGTTGGTGGTATTGTTGATGGGGGTTGGTGGGATATTTTTTGATGGGGTTGGTGGGATATTGTTGATGGGGGTTTGGTGGCATATTGTTGATGGGGTTGGTGGGATATTGTTGATGGGGGTTGGTGGGATATTGTTGATGGGGTTGATGGCATATTGTTGATGGGGGGGGGGTTGGATATTGTTATGGGGGTTGGTGGGATATTGTTGATGGGGTTGATGGCATATTGGTTGATGGGGGTTGGTGGCATATTGTTGATGGGGTTGGTGGCATATTGTTGATGGGGGTTGGTGGCATATTGTTTATGGGGGGTTTGGGGGCATATTGTTTTATGGGGGTTGGTGGCATATTGTTTATGGGGGGTTGGTGGCTATTGTTGATGGGGGTTGGTGGCATATTGTTGATGGGGGTTTTGGGGGCATAAATTTTTGAATGGGGGTTGATGGCATATTGTTGATTGGGGTTGGTGGCATATTGTTGATGGGGTTGGTGGCATATTGTTGATGGGGGTTGGTGGCATATTGTTGATGGGGGGTTTGGTGGGATATTGTTTTTGGGGGTTGGTGGCATATTGTTGATGGGGGGTTTGGGTTTGGGGTATTGTTGATGGGGGGTTTTATGGCATATTGTTGATGGGGGTTGGTGGCATATTGTTGATGAGGGTTGGTGGGGTAAATTGTTTTATGGGGGTTGGTGGGATATTGTTGAATGGGGTTGGGGGGATATTGTTGATGGGGGGTTTATGGCATATTGTTTGATGGGGGTTGGTGCATTTGTTGATGGGGGTTGGTGGGCATATTTTGATGGGGGTTGGTGGGGATATTGTTGATGGGGGTTGGTTGGATATTGTTGATGGGGTTGGTGGCATATTGTTGATGGGGGTTTGGGGGGATATTTGTTTTATGGGGGTTGATGGCATATTGTTGATGGGGTTGGGCCCATTGTTGTGGGGTTGGTGGGATATTGTTGATGGGGGTTGAGGCATATTGTTGATGGGGGTTGTGGCATATTGTTGATGAGGGTTGGTGGGATATTTTGATGGGGGTTGGTGGATATTGTTGATGGGGGTTGTTGGGATATTGTTTGATGGGGGTTGGTGGCATATTGTTGATGGGGTTGGTGGGATTTGTTGATGGGGGTTGGTGGCATTTGTTGATGGGGGTTGGTGGCTATTTGTTGATGGGGGGTTGGGTGGCCTATTGTTGTGGGGGTTTGGGGGCATATTTTTGATGGGGGGTTGGTGGCATATTGTTGATGGGGGTTGGGGGCATATTTGTTGATGGGGGTTGTGGCAATTTGTTGATGGGGGTTGGTGGCATTTGTTGATGGGGGTTGGTGGATATTGTGATGGGGGTTGGTGGGATATTGTTGATGGGGTTGGGGGGGTATTGTTATGGGGGTTGGGGGGCTTTGTTGATGGGGGTTGCTGGCATATTGTTTGATGGGGGTTGGTGGCATTTGTTTATGGGGGTTGGTGGGATTTGTTGATGGGGTTGGTGGCATATTGTTGATGGGGGTTGGTGCATATTGTTGATGGGGGTTGGTGGCATATTGTTGATGGGGTTGGTGGCATATTGTTGATGGGGGTTGTGGCATATTGTTGATGGGGGTTGGTGGCATATTGTTGATGGGGTTGGTGGCATATTGTTGATGGGGGTTGTGGCATATTGTTGATGGGGTTGGTGGCATATTGTTGATGGGGGGTTTGGGGGCATATTGTTGTGGGGGTTGGTGGGATTTGTTGATGGGGTTGGTGGCATTATTGTTGATGGGGGTTGGTGGCATTTGGGTTGTGGGGTTGGTGGATATTGTTGATGGGGGTTGGTGGCATATTGTTGTGGGGGTTGGGCATATTGTTGATGGGGGTTGGTGGGATATTGTTGATGGGGGTTGGTGGGATATTGTTGATGGGGGGTTGGTGGCTATTGTTGATGGGGGTTGGTGGCATATTGTTGATGGGGTTTGGTGGCATTTGTTGATGGGGTTGATGGCATATTGTTTGATGGGGTTGGTGGAAAAATTGTTGAAAGGGTTGATGGCATATTGTTGATGGGGTTGGTGGGGATATTGTTGATGGGGGTTGGTGGGGTATTGTTGTTGGGGGTTGGTGGGG
>JACEEZ010014992.1:0-19439 GCA_016584305.1 Chionoecetes opilio
GGGTTTTCTGGGGTGGTGGGAGGGAGCACCGGGGGGCTGAGGAGTGTGCAGGAGGAGCCGAGGGCTGAGGGGCCCCAAGGTGAGGAGTGGGGGGAGGAGAGCGCCGGGGAGGGGTGAAGTGGGTGAGGGATTTGGGGAAAGGGGAAACAGGGTGAGCGGGAAGCACTGAGGGCGAGGAGTGGCGAGGAGGAGCACCGGGGGGGGGGGGGGCACCCTTTGAGGGGAGGAGGGTTTTCGAGGAGGAGCACCGGGATGAGGGGATGGCGAGAGGAGCCCGGGCTGAGGGGTGGACGAGGGCGGAGTTGGCGAGGAGGAGCACCGCGCTGGGGTGCCTTGTAGGGAGGAGTGGCGAGGAGGAGCACCGGGCTGAGGAGTGGCGAGGAGGAGCACCGGACTGAGGTGTGTACTTGTAGGGTGAGGATAGTGGCGAGGAGGATCACCGGGCTTGGGTGTGGTGAGGAGGAGCACCGGTCTGAGGGAGTGGCCAAGGAGGAGCACCGGGCTGAGGGTGTGCACTTATAGGTGAGGAGTGGGGCGAGGAGGAGCACCGGCTGAGGGTGTGCACTTGTAGGGTGAGGAGTGGCGAGGAGGTAGCACGGGCTGAGGGTGTGCACTTGTAGGGCGAGGAGTGGCGAGGAGGAGCACCGGGCTGAGGTGTGGCACTTGTAGGGTGAGGAGTGGCGAGGAGGAGCACCGGGCTGAGGTGTGGCGAAGAGGAGCACCGTGCTGAGGGTGTGCACTTGTAGGGCGATGAGTGGCGAGGAGGAGCACCGGGCTGAGGGTGTGGGGTAGAGAGCACCGGGCTGAGGGTGAGCACTTGTAGGGTTAGAGTGGCGAGGAGGAGTACCGGACTGAGGGAGTGCACTTGCAGGGTGAGGAAGTGGCGAGGAGGAGCACCGGGCTAGGAATGGAAGGAGGAGCACCGGCTGAGGGTGTGCACTTGTAGGGTGAGGAGTGGCAAGGAGGAGCACCGGGCTGAGGGAGTGGCGAGGGAGGAGCACGGGCTGAGGTGTGCACTTGTAGGTGAGAGTGGCGAGGAGGAGCACAGGGCTGAGGGATTGGCGAGGGGAGCACCGGGCTGAGGGAGTGGCGAGGAGGAGCACCAGGCTGAGGGATTGGCGAGGAGGAGCACAGGGCTGAGGGTGTAGCGAGGAGGAGCACCGGGCTGAGAGACTGGCGAGGAGAGCACCGGGGTGAGGGAGGTGCGAGGAGGAGCACCGGGCTGAGGGAGTGGCGAGGAGGAGAACCGGGCTGAGGGTGGGCGATGAGGAGCACCGGGATGAGGGAATGGCGAGGAGGAGCACCAGGCTAAGGGAGTGGCAAGGGGAGCACCAGGCTGAGGAGTGGCGAGGAGGAGCACCGGGCTGAGGAATTGCACTTGCTAGGTGAGGAGTGGCGAGGAGGAGCACCGGGCTGAGGGTGTGGCGAGGAGGAGCACCAGGCTGAGGGAGTGGCGAGGAGAGCACCGGGCTGAGGGAGTGGCGAGGAGGAGCACCAGGCTGAGGGCTGGGCGAGGAGAGCACAGGGTTGAGAGAGTGGCGAGGAGCCAGCCGGGCTGAGGGAGTGCACATGCAGGGTGAGGAGTGGCGAGGAGGAGCACCGGCTGAGGGAGTGGCGAGGAGGAGCACCGGGCGGAGGGAGAGTGGGTGGCACTTGTAGGGTGAGGTGTGGCGAGGAGGAGCACCGGGCTGGGGTGTGCATTGTAGGGTGAGGAGTGGCGAGGAGGAGCACCGGTCTGAGGGGTGTGCACTTGTAAGCAAGGAGGGCGAGAGACGCGAGGGGGCTGAGGCAGGCGAGGAGGCACGGGGGGGTAGTGGCACTTGTAGGGCGATGCGTGGCGAGGAAGAGCACCGGGCTGAGGGAGTGCACTGTTGAGGGCAAGGAGGAGCACCGGGATAAGGGAGTGCATTTTAGGGCAAGGAGTGGCGAGGAGGAGTACGGGCTGAGGGTGTGCACTTATAGGGCGAGGAGGCGAGGAGGAGCACGGGCTAAGGGAGTGCACTTGTAGGGTGAGGAGTGGCGAGGAGGAGCACCGGGCTGAGGGAGTGCACTTGCAGATCGAGGAGTGGCGAGGAGGAGCACCGGGCTGAGGAGTGCACTTGTAGGGAGAGGAGTGGCGAGGGGAGCACCGGGCTGAGGGTGTGCACTTGTAGGCGAAGAGTGGCGAGGAGCAGCACCGGGTGGTTGAGGAGTGCACTTGTAGGGCGAGGAGTGGCGAGAGGGAGCACCGGCTGAGGGTGTGCACTGTAGGCCAGGAGTGGCGAGGAGAGCACGGGCTGAGGGTGTGCACTTGTAGGGCGAGGAGTGGCGAGGAGGGCACTGGGCTGAGGGAGTGCACTTGTATGGCGGGGAGTGGCGAGGAGGAGCACCGGGCTGAGGGTGGGCGGAGGAGGCAGCTGGGCTGAGGGTGTGCACTTTTAGTGCGGGGAGTGGTTGAGGAGGAGCTCCGGGCTGAGGGAGTTGCAATGAGGAGCACCGGGCTGAGGGTGTGCACTTGTAGGGCGAGGAGTGGCGAGGAGGAGCACCGGGCTGAGGGAGTGCACTTGTAGGGGAGGAGTGGCGAGGAGGAGCACTGGGCTGAGGGTGTGCACTAGTAGGGTGAGGAGTGGCGAGGAGGAGCACTGGGCTGAGTGTGTGCACTTGTAGGTGAGGAGTGGCGAAGAGGAGCACTGGGCTGAGGTGTGCACTTGTAGGGTGAGGAGTGGCGAGGAGGAGCACCGGGCTGAGGGTGGCACTTATAGGGTGAGGAGTGGCGAGGTAGAGCACCGGGCTGAGGGAGTGGGAGGAGGAGCACCGGCTGAGGGATGCACTTGTAGGGTGAGGAGTGGCAGGAGGAGCACCGGGCTGAGGGAGTGGCGAGGAGGAGCACCGGGCTGAGGGTGTACACTTGTAGGGTGAGGAGTGGCGAGGAGGAGCACAGGGCTGAGGGAGTGGCGAGGAGGAGCACCGGGCTGAGGGTAGTGCGAGGAGGAGCACCGGGTGAGGGATTGGCGAGGAGGAGCACAGGGCTGAGGGTGTGGCGAGGAGGAGCACCGGGCTGAGAGAGTGGCGGAGGAGCAAAGGGCTGAGGGAGTGGCGAGGAGGAGCACCGGGCTGAGGGAGTGGCGGGAGGGGAGCCGGGCTGAGGTGTGGCGAGGAGGAGCACCGGGATGAGGGAATGGCGAGGAAGAGCACCGGGCTAAGGGAGTGGCAAGGAGGAGCACCGGGCTGAGGGAGTGGCGAGGAGCACCGGGCGGGAGAGGAAGTGGCGAGGAGGAGCACCAGGCTGAGGGTGTGCGAGGAGGAGCACCGGGCTGAGAGGTGGCGAGGAGGACACCGGGCTGAGGAGTGCACTTGCAGGGTGAGGTGTGGCGAGGGGGCAGCACCGGGCTGAGGGAGTGGCGAGGAGGAGCACCGGGCTGAGGGAGTGGCGAGGAGGAGCACCGGGCTGAGGTGTGCACTTTAGGGTGAGGGTGGTGAGGAGGAGCACCGGGCCGAGGGTGTGCACTTGTAGGGTGAGGAGTGGTAGGAGGAGCACCGGGCTGAGTGTGTGCACTTGTAGGGCGAGGGTGGCGAGGAGGAGCACCGGGCTGAGGGTGTGCACTTGTAGGCGAGGAGTGGCGAGGAGGAGCCAGCGGGCTGAGGGTGGCACTTGTAGGGTGAGGCGTGGCGAGGAAGAGCACCGGGCTGAGGGAGTGCACCTGTAGGGCGAGGAGAGCACCGAATGAGGGAGTGCATTTTATGGCAAGGAGTGGGCGAGGAGGAGCACCGGGCTGAGGGTGTGCACTTGTAGGGCGAGGAGTGGCGAGGAGGAGCACCGGCTAAGGGAGTGCACTTGTAGGGCGAGGAGTGGCGAGGAGGAGCACCGGGCTGAGGGAGTGCACTTTGCAGGGCGAGGAGTGGCGAGGAGGAGCACCGGGCTGAGCGAGTGCACTGTAGGAGAGAGTGGCGAGGAGGAGCACCAGGCTGAGGGTGTGCACTTGTAGGGGGATGAGTGGCGGGAGCAGCCCGGGCTGAGGGAGTGCACTTTGTAGGGCGAGGAGTGACGAGGAGGAGCACCGGGCTGAGGGTGGCACTTGTAGGCCAGGAGTGGCGAGGAGGAGCACGGGCTGAGGGTGTGCACTTGTAGGGCGAGGATGGCGAGGAGGAGCATGGGCTGAGGGAGTGCACTTGTAGGGCGCGGAGTGGCGAGGAGGAGCACCGGGCTGAGGGTGTGGCGAGGAGGAGCACGGGCTGAGGGTGTGCACTTTTAGTGCGCGGAGTAGTGAGAGAAGCCCCGGGCTGAGGGAGTGGCAAGGAGGAGCACCGGGCTGAGGGTGTGCACTTTGTAGGGCGAGGAGTGGCGAGGAGGAGCACCGGGCTGAAGGGTGGCGAGGAGAGCACCGGGCTGCGGAAGTGCAATTGTAGGGCGAGGAGTGGCGAGGAGGAGCACGGCTGAGGGTGTGCACTTGTAGGGTAAGGGAGTGCTGAGGAGCAGCACGGGCTGAGAGAGTGCACTTGTAGGGCGAGAGTGGCAGGAGGAGGAGCACCGGGCTGAGGGAGTGCACTTGTAGGTGAGGAGTGGCGAGGAGAGTACTGGGTGAGGGTGTGCACTAGTAGGGTGAGGAGTGGGCGAGAGGAGCACTGGGCTGAGGGTGTGCACTTGTAGGAATGAGGAGTGGCGAAGAGGAGCATGGCTGAGGGTGTGCACTTGTAGGGTGGAGAGTGGCGAGGAGGAGCACGGGCTGAGTGTGTGCACTTGTAGGTGAGGAGTGGCGAGGAGGACAGCGGGCTGAGGGTGTGCACTTGTAGGGTGAGGATGGCGAGGAGGAGCACCGGGCTGAGGGTGTGCACTTGTAGGGTGAGGAGTGGCGAGAGGATTACCGGGCTTAGGGTGCGCACTTGTAGGGCGAGGAGTGGCGAGGAGGAGCACGGGCTGAGGGTGTGCACTTGTAGGGGGAGGAGTGGCGAGGAGGAGCACCGGGCTGAGGTGTGCACTTGGTAGGGTGAGGAGTGGCGAGGAGGAGCACCGGGCTGAGGGAGTGGCCAGTAGGAGAGCACCGGCTGAGGGATGTGGCGAGGAGGAGCACCGGCTGAAGGGGTGGCGAGGAGGAGCACCGGGCTGAGGTATGCACTTGTAGGGTGAGGAGTGGCGAGGAGGAATACCGGGCTGTGTAGAGTGGCGAGGAGGAGCACCGGGCAGAGGGTGTGCACTTGTAAGGTGAGGAGTGGCGAGGAGGAGCACCGAGGTGATGGAGTGGCGAGGAGGAGCACCGGGCTGAGGGAGTGGCGAGGAGGAGCACCGGGCTGAGGGTGTGGGCGAGGAGAGCACCGGGCTGAGGGAATGGCAGGGGAGCAAGCGGCTGGGGGTGTGGCAGGAGGAGCCAGGGCTGAGAGTGGCGAGGAGGAGCCCCGGGTTGAGGAAGTGGCGAGGAGGAGCACCGGGCTGAGGAGTGGCGAGGAGAGCACCGGGCTGAGGGTGTGGTGAGGAGGAGCACAGGGCTGAGGGAGTTGCGTGGAGGAGCCCGGGCTGGGGAGTGGCGAGATGAGCACCGGGCTGAGGTAGTGGCGAGAAGGAGCACAGGGATGAGGGAGATGTGAGGAGGAGCACCGGGCTGAGGGAGTGGCGAGGAGGAGCACTTGGGCTGAGGGAGTGGCGAGGAGGAGCAAGGGCTGAGGAGTGGCGAGGAGGAGCACCGGGCTGAGGGAGTGGCGAGGAGGAGCACCGGGCTGAGAGAGTGGCGAGGAGGAGCACCGGTTTGAGGGAGTGGCGAGGAGCAGCACTGGGCTGAGGGAGGCAAAGTATCCTGGCACAGCAAAGGACGTGAGGGGAGAGTGACTCTTGGCATTAAACGTGGTGTCTCATGTGTATTTTTTTGCCTTTTAGCAGGATTATGTTTCTGATCGTATTGTAATAATCCTTTGAATTTGATAGTGAAGCGATGAAGCTTATACAGATAGAAAAATAAAACAGTTTCGATATTGAGTTTGAGTGTGTTAGTTTTCGTGTTGTAGTTCTATTTGAGCGGCTTTTTTTATGTGATTTTTAAGTACAAAAAAGCCTCGAGTATCAGTTGCACTCATATATTTTCGGAAAATTATATTAAGTAGTTGACAGCGGAGGCAGAGGGCAAGACCGTGACTTTAACGATGATTGCGGCAGATGTGAATACCAGATGTGTCTCTATAGGAGCAGAACCACGTACCTCCGAGTAGCACAACAACCCCCGGGGAGCAGGAGAAACACCCTAGAAAGCAATCCACAAAGAAATTAAGCTATCTAATGAACTACCTGCCGAACTGATTGAATAGTGTATATACTAACTGGCCTATTATAAAACGTATGATTCATTCACTCTCAGACTAACTAATATAATGCTGTGATTCATTTGGAGGAGATGCATTGAATATGTCGTGTGGCTGATCGAAACGTCAAGTGAATAATTATAATTTATTAGTGGCCGTTAATTAAGATGCGCTGCCCGAGTGATCACATGATAATAACTATAGTGACCAGTGATTTGATTAATAGCGGACCCAGGGATAAATATTTAACGAGTGTTTGTCATAGGATGATAACTAATATGCGTGAGTGTCATCGAAGGATAGTTGGAAGAAACTCAAGATTGGATTTTTAGTGTCCCTCTGATAGCATAACACATTGTAAGCCGCTGTAATGTTAATCATAGACTACTGTAATGACTACTTGCTTATAAGGGTTCACACTAGATTTAGTTATCATTTAGTTATCATCGCATCATGGTTTACTATAACTACTGTGCAAGGAATCTCAGGCGAGGATGTGTTCTCCAGATTATAAAGCAAATGTTATATTTTGTCTTAGTTTCGCGGATAATTCAATGACTTTGTTTGAAAGGTTATTTTTGTGTAAAACTCCAATTGTTTTTTTTTCATTACTTTAGTCGTGGACATCTAATATTTATTTACACACTCGAAGTTTCATCATCCTTCACCAAAACTGCATCAGGCAACGTGAACAACAACCAAGAACAAGGTTTTCATATATACATGATTTTGTGTATTTGACAAGAATAACATTGAAATGACGTAAATATTTAGGATGGAAGGACAAGTCATCAGCATAAAAATCGTGATGAAGGCAACGACCCGTCATGAAGGCAGACACGATGCCCCACAAGGAACACTAAGACCCAAGACCCGTTGCAGTGTACTTTATGGCAGACAGAAAGGGTAATCATACAGAAAATACAATATAAAAGTAATGAAGAACAGTTAGGTCGAATTAGGTTTATTTAAGTTAGGTAAGGTTATAGTCTAGTAAAATTAGGGTTGCACGCGAAAAAAAATATTATACTAATGAATTTGGTATCAAAAGAAGCGCAATTTTATGTAGATTAACATATCTAAAATCCTCTCAAAGTGCGTTTTGGGAATTTTTTTTACAGCTTGTTAAGTAACAGGGGGTATTTTGCAAAATTTTGTCATTTCTTGTACAATTTTAAGATCATTACTAACAGAAAAATATCTAGAACTCTGTATTTCCTTTCGTTTTTATTTGATACTAGCCGCAAAGCCGCCCTCCGGGCGGACTTTTTGGCTAGCTCCTGCGGAGGGCTATTGGTGGGCCTTCGGCCCACCAAACACAGCTTTCTGAAGGCCCACCAAACACAGACTCTCCAGATAGCCCCTTCTAACTTTCCTGAAATCATGGATGTAGAAATGTATGTATTAACGCCTTACCCATCACCCCCCACCCATTCACTCACCCATTACCCATTACCCCCCACCCATTCACTCACCCATTACCCATCACCACACACCCATTCACTCACCCATTACCCATCACCTCCCACCTATTCCCTCACCCATCACCCATCACCCCCAACCCATTCACTCACCCATCACCCCACACCCATTACCCATCACCCCACCCATTCACTCACCCATTACCCATCACCCTACATCAGGGTTTCCTCAATTCTCGCAACCCACATTTTTGTTTCACAATTCTCGTTAATAGGCTGCTAAAAAAAAAAAAAAAGTTATCGGATCATCTCATACGTGGGCTTAAAAGTTGCCCCTAGTCAAGCTGGTTCCAAAACTGTGCCATATGATGGGATTGGGGCACTGGGGGCGGCACCTATCGCGGACACACACACGCACAGACAGACACACACACACACTTTCGCTTATATTATTATAGATAACTTTGCATACATCACAAAAAATTTATGAAAATTATTATTATAAATTATAAATTTATCGTTGATGAGGTCACTGATGACGTCACTAGCTTTTCCTCTGAAATCTCTATACAATGATTGCTGGAATTTCTTGCTCTTCACAAATAAGTAAACTTAGTTTTACACTACAGAAAATTTTGATTGCAGTATACGTTCTCACCTGCTAAAATACGTTATAGTCCAGTCAAAATACGAAAAAAAAAACCTTTACCCTGAACAAATTCCAAGAAAGCGTTATATTGTTTTTTTTGGTAGTATTACATGTAGGGAAAAACATACTAAAAGTTTACCAAAATATGGTTACCACAAAGGGTCCAATGTGACGTCAAAGAATATGGCCGCCAAAGCTATAAACAGTTAAGGGATCGTTTCCCCTATCGGCCAATTTTTTTTGTTATTGAACCTACAAACGTGAAGTTGGTATATAACGTAAAATTTAATTCTAAAAACTTTTTGTTCATGAAACCAAAATTGATTTTCCTCATAGAAAACTAATTACGGATAGAAAACGTGATTTTAGGGGGGGGGGTTTCCAAACCCTACTCCTCCTTGAGTTTTTGACGTAGGGCGATGATATGGGGATCATTGGATGCGGAAAGACTTGGGCTACAAATTTAAGTAAGCACTTTTTTTATTTTCCTCCTCTGAATAAAAAACAAAATCAGTAAAAAAGTTCAAAATGAAAAATCAGTAAAAAAGTTCAATGAAAGCCAAGACCCTGGCATCTAGTGTGGCAGTTGACGTTGCTAAGGACAAAACAATAGACCCCGCTCTTTTGTTCCAAAGGTTTCTTGTGGTGTCTCAAACTGCTGATCTTTCCTTTGATGAGGTGATGGCCCATGAACTTTCACCATACCCACCATCCCTCTTTGAGGCAAACATCTCTTACGCCAAACCAAACAAAGCACAACTGATGGCTGCTATAAAAGAACAGAGTTCAGATGACGCAGTACCTCAAGGATGTACCAGAAGTGGAACATAAGTTCTTGACGGAGGTTCTCTTCTCCATCGACTGAAGTGGTTTAGAAGGAAAGACATATTGTTCAATCGCTGACGACTATGCATCTTTCACAGTAAGCACTATGGTAAGGCTACGATAGTATTTGATGGTTACATGGAGGACCAAACACTAAGGACATTACCCATCAGAGACGGCGCAAAAACTCGAACAAGTAACAAAGTGAACATTGCGGAAGGAACGAAATTTGTCGGGAAAAAGGAGGATTTCCTTTCTAATGTGGAGAACAAACAGTCTCTTATCAATCTGATTCACAACGCATGAAGGACAGAGGTTGCAACGTAATACAATCAGAGGGGGATGCAGATGTGGAGATTGTTAAGGCAGCAGTGTCCAATGTCATCCAACAAAAGGACTAGTCTCATTGGCGAAGATACAGATCTATTGGTGTTGTTACTTCATCACGCGTCAACCAGCGATGGCAACAAGCTTTATTCTACTCGGATAAAGGGAGTCTGCAACAGTATACGACATTAAGGTTATGAAGAAGTTGCTTGGAAAACGATGTCTGCAGCAGTCTTCTGTTCCTGCATGCATTCACGGGATGCGATACCACTTCCGCGGTTTTTGGAATCGGAAAAAAAACTCGCTCTACACAAGGTTTTGAAGGGAGACTCTGTCTTCAATAGCTGTGCTAAGATGTTTACCACACCTAAGAAAAACATAGCTGAGATTGAAGACGCTGGGTGTAAGCGATGGTGGCATTGTTCGGGGGCAAACCTGGAGACAATCTGTCTGCAATGAGGTATTCTAGTCTCTGCCGAAAAGTTGGTTCAGCCAAAAGCTTTATTACACCTGAACGACTGCCACCGACCTCCTCTGCAACGAAGTATCATGCCCTTCGGAGTTACCTCCAAGTGATGCTTTGGATGGACAATGGTGAGGCCATGGACACTACTGAATGGGATGGGAATTGCAGAACCACAGTCTAGTTCCAGTGATGATGGATACTTCACCTTGCGCCAGAAAAAACTTCTGAAAATAATTCACTGCAATTGTTCTCGTGGTTGTAGTACACTTCGGTGCACTTGCAAAAACACACGGACTTATCTGTTCACGGGTATGCGGACCATGTCAAGAAGGGCATTGTGACAATATGAGTGAGGAAGCAGTGTCTGATGATGAAAATAGAGACTATTAAACTGACACGGTTATTCAGTGATGAAGTAGGTCTTAAAATGCACTGTGTATTCTATACTTTTTAGAAATGTACATGTATGTCATGACGTCATTGATGACGTCATGACCTCGCCTGTCCGTGTAGTTAGTAAAAACTTTGTATAAAAAATTGTTATATCAACATATATAGTATAAAAATGTAAACTCTTCTGTAACCTACAGCTACAGCTTTGAAATAAGGAAATAGTGGTTATTTTTAGTGCGATGGCTGTCTCGTCTTATGACTCATAGTTAGGACCTTTGTGGTGATCAATTTTTGGTAAACTTTTAGTATGTTGCTCCCCACATATAATGTATAGGTGTATAGTCCCTCAAATAGTCCCTCAAAGTAAAAAAAATGAAAAAAAATGAAAATTTTCATTTTTTTATTTTTTTTTATTTTTGAGGGGCTATAATTTATGATCTAATTAGAAAATCAAAAAAAATCGCCCTTGACGTCCTAGCGGCTTTATTCCTCTTTCGAATGACACCTCTACCGACTCTCTCCGATGATATTGACGGAGGAGTAGTCTTTGGGGGACCCCCCTAAAATCACGTTTTCTTTCGCTAACTCGTTTTCTGTGCGTCAAATCAAAATTTTCCCAGAAGACGACCCCTATTTTTTTTACTTGTTTTATATATGTACCAA
The DNA here is from genome assembly GCA_016584305.1 of Chionoecetes opilio. NCBI lineage: Eukaryota > Metazoa > Arthropoda > Malacostraca > Decapoda > Majidae > Chionoecetes > Chionoecetes opilio. Next base: position 11,009 of record JACEEZ010014992.1, read on the forward strand.
GTTTCAAAGATGTAGGTTTAATAATAAAGAAGAAAAAAAAATTGGGGAGTCGATCCCCTTAACATTTTATAGCTTTGGCGGCCATATTCTTTGACGTCACATTTGGACCCTTTGTGGTAACCATATTTTGGTAAACTTTTAGTATGTTTTTCCCTACATGTAATACTACCAAAAAAAAACAATAAAACGCTTTCTTGGAATTTGTTCAGGGTCAAACCGTATTTTGACTGGACTATTATGATTATTTTGCTTGAAGATGTTTTTTGTAGCTGAAAGTCAATTTCATTCATATCATGATTTTTGTACTTCTCAGTCATGGCTGAGGAAGACTTCGATCCTGAAAAGTGTGTGATACGACTCAAAAGCTTCCTTTCATCAGAAAAAGTTGTGGTGGGTTCAAAAGGACTGAATACTGTGCTACATTACTGCAAACTTCGTGAACGCCCGGACCTGGAGTCTTATATTTCTAAGTGCATAGAACAAAATGTAGAGGTGTTGGTCCATAAAGATTGTCGCCGCAATTTTACTGACATGAAACGAAAAGTCACCTTCCGCGCTGACGAAGCGTCATCCTCAAATGCTCCTAACAAGAGACTCGGATCAAGCATGGAGCCATTTTCTTGGAAAGATCATTGTTTTTTGTGTGGACAGGCAGCTAAAAAGGACGAGAAGCATCTTGATCGAGGCCATGTTTATCAAGTGACACTTATTGGATTTCGACAAAGAATTCTTCACAAGTGTGACCAAAAAAATGATAACTGGAGCCATGAAGTCTACACAAGGATTGCAACAAGTAATTATTTAGTTTCTGACGATGCAATATACCACAAAGAATGTTTTTCTCGTTTTGTTTCAAACTGGCCATCTCCAGATGCTCCACCAAGCAGAAGAGGCTGACCAAAAGACGAAAGTATGCAAAAATGTTTCGAAGTTCTTTGTATTTGGTTATAAGGAGAATCAGATGGGGAACTGTATAGCCCTACAAGAACTGCATGATAAAATGTGGAGAACTGGCGGATGGGGAAGAAATATACGGGGAAAGTGTTGAAACAAAACTAGAGGATAAATATAAGGACTCTTTGGTGTTGCAGAAGTCAATGGGCGTTCCAATATTGTTTGTTTTCGAATATGGCAGAATATATCATCAACAACAAATGGTATGAGAAAAGAAGAGAAGATAGTAGTGAAGAAGCTCATCGCATCATAAAAACAGCAGCAAAATTGATAATTCACTGGTCGACAAAAAAAAATCGAAGATATGGTTCTGGGCTAAATGAAGCTGATTATATTTTTTCATGAATTGCGTCTGGTTCTCAAAAACTGGACGTGAGAGAGTTAATTGAACATCAGATTCGAGTTCAGCAGGTCGATTTACCTAATTATAGAAGACTAACATTGACGACCCTGCTGAACTCGAATCTGATTTAGGTAAATCGACCCTGCTGAACTCGAATCTGATGTTCAATTAACTCTATCACGTCCACTTTTTGAGAACCAGACGCAATTCATGAAAAAATATGGGTAAAATCAGCAGAAATAGGTTTCACCAATGTTTTCATTTTAAACTCTTAATCTTTTCTTCTCTCAAGCCTATTTAGGGCAGTGCAGTGTTTTTGAGTCAGTGTGGTTTGTGCAGTGAGCAGGGGAGGGTGTGCGCGCTGCGTATTGGCGAGGGGTTAGCAGGCTGTGTAGTACATTTTTACCTACTGATCGTACAGCTATTGACATATGTTTAAACATTTTATTTTTCTTTGCAGATATGATGTGTTTGATTTAGTGGAGTCCTAATTTTAGTTGGTTTACCGTATATAGTACCTTGTACCGGGCTGTGATGGAGCGCCGTAACTGTATGAATGCATCGGACAGTTTTTGTTACATATGTGGAATTTTTACCCCTGACAGTCTGAAGAAACCTCTTACAAAGAATGTTAAAACAGCTTATCTGCATTACTTCAAGTGCCGTGTAGGTGATCAAGATAAGAAATGGGCCCCTCACGTAGCATGCAGCCCCTGTGTGAACCACTTGAATGAATGGATACGTGGCAAACGGCCATCAGGCATGGCATTCGGCATCCCAATGGTTTGGCGTGAACAAAAGGATCACAGTACTGACTGCTACTTCTGCCTCACTAACATCAAAGGATATTCAGTAAAAACACGAGCTAAGATCAGGTATCCTGACGTACCTTCTGCCATCAGGCCTGTGCCACATGGTCCTGATCTCCCAGTTCCAAATGTTCCAATTGCAAGTGCTATAAGTTAATCAGATTCGAACGAGGAGGATAATCCCATGGATACAGACTTTCAAGAAATGGCAGACAACAGAGAGCCCAAATTCATCAGTCAGGAAATGCTACATGACCTTGCTAGGGACCTAGATCTACCCAAGGAGAAAAGTGAAGTCCTTGGATCTCGTCCAAGGAATGGAATTTGCACAAGAAGGAGTTCTCATCACCACGTTTCGTCGTGACATAAAGAACTTTCAAGCTTCTTCAAGATGGAACCAAGCTCTGTTACTGCTTTGATGTTGACACACTCATGGAACAACTTTGTGAGTCTCACACTTATGATAAGAGTGAGTGGCGGCTGTTCATAGATTCAGGAAAAAACACGCTAAAGGCCGTTCTTCTGCATAAAGGAAATAAGCTTCCGAGTGTTCCAATTGCGCATGGCCATGAAATGAGTGAAACTTATGAAACTATGAAGACTTTGTTATCTGCTGTCAAATATGAAGAACATCAGTGGAATCTGTGTGGGGACCTGAAGGTAATCTCCTTGCTTCTAGGACTCCCGTTAGGTTTACACTAAGCACATGTTTTTCTTTGTTTGTGGGACTCTAGAGCGGACAGCAAACATTACAACAAAAGGAATGGCCAGCACGACCGAAAGACTCACCTGGCAGGTTCAACTGTATGTACAAACCTCTTGTTGACAGTGAAAAGGTGTACTTACCTCCATTGCATCGGAAACGTGGTTAATGAAAATTTTGTGAAGGCTATGGGTCAAAATGGTGCTGGCTTTCAGTATTTGTTAGCAAAGTTTGAACGCACTGTATCTGAAGCCAAAGTAAAGGCAGGTGTTTCAATGGCCCTCAATTCGTCAACTACTCAATGATGATGACTTTGTAAAGAGCCTAACGGCCATGGAAAAGCTGCTTGGAAGAGCTTTTTGGCTGTTATATAAAGAACTACCTAGGTAATGTTTCGAGCTTTCGAATTATGAGGAACTTGTAAATGACATGTTAAGAGTTACCATGCGCTTGGGGTTCGGATGTCACTCAAAATCCTCTTTTTTCCATTCACATCTTGATTTCTTCCCAACGAATCTTGGCGCGGTCATGATGAGCAGGGGGAACGTTTCCACCAGGACATTGCCACCATGGAAACCCGATACCAAGGACGATTCAGTCCCAACATGCTAGGGGACTATTGCTGGACGCTACAACGTGAAAATAGCTGCTCCTACAAACGAAAGAGCAAACTACAGAAACACTTCTGATGTACTATGGAGCAGGGTGAGTACTTATGTGTGTTAGGTATAGTTTTGATCATATGTATATTTAATACCAATTTGAGATCTTGACTGTTCTTCTGAAGAACATTCTAGATCTGACTGTTCTTCTGAAGAACAGTCTAGATCTGACTGTTCTTCGAACTAGCGCATCTTTCTCTCAAAAAAAATCTCGAAGTTGTGTTCCAAGATTATATATATATATATATATATATATATATATTAAATATATATATATTATATATATATATATAAAGTCAAAATTTACTATTTTGGCATATTTTCGGATATTTCCAAGATGTGCACAATTTTCGGATATATTTGGAACATAATTTAAGTATATTTTTTGCCAGATATGTACATTAGGTCCTAATAAAGCCGCAGGCACCACCATAATTTAATTACGAGTAATATATATTAACGTAGGGGGATTGTTTCGATTAATTATATAATTATATATACGTATATAATTATAATAGCAATTAAAATTTTAAATGCTGATATTTCAAAAACTATACGTGCTAGAGAAAAAGCAATGCCATTTTTGAAATTAGCAGCAAAAATGCTTTCCAACCCACACACAATGAACTCAAAACCATTTTTGGTGTCGACCAGTGTAATGGCTGAGATTCGAGAACATGAGTATAGCACAGCTGTTTATCCTTCACAGAAGGATATTCTTTCACAACGAAATGGTGCCAGCAGGCTTGAAGCTGCTAATGGAGGTTCTAGTGAAAGATGAACTCAAGCAGCAAAGTATCGGTCAAGCCATTACGTATGCTGCAAGACCAAGATCCTTTATTCCTCCAATGTTATTTGGTCTTGCTGTCGAAGCTGACCATGTCTTTGGGTCACGGTGGTTGATCGATGAACTAGATCAACTTGTTTTTAGTGTAAGTTACAGCGAAGTAACGCGATTCAAGCAATCGGCAGTAATAGAGGAGGATGCTTCAACAATCCTTCATTCTATTCCTTGTGGTACTTTCACGCAGTTTGTGGGAGATAATGTGGACCACAACATCTGCACATTGGACGGCAAGAGGACATTTTATGGTATGGGAATACTGGCAGCGTCAACAAATAAGGTTGGAATCCAAACTCAAACTGCCCCTATCAAGAGACATCCACCCACACAAAGTAAAGCCATCACTCAAAACAAATGTGTCAAGATTGTTTCATATCTTGCCTCAAACGAATCTGCTTTCTCCAAGATTGTGTTGAAGTCTGTGAGTAAACTAGAAACACCCGAAGTTGTTAAATTTGGGTACAATATCGATCTTCTTTGGCAAACTGTCCAGGTGTTCCCAACGGAGACAAGACCTAACTGGTCAGGATTCATGCAAACTTATAGCGATGGTGAGCATCCTGGAAAATCTGTAATCACCCTTTTGCCAATAATCAACGTGAAACCATCTGATGAAACATGTCTGTATTCAACGCTTCTGTTTGTCACTGAATTATGCAATCGTCACGGTATGGGAACTCCTTGTATTACATTCGATCACCCACTTTGGATCAAGGCAGTCGAAAATAACAACCGACAAGTCACTCCGTATTTTTTGCCAACTAGGAGGTTTTCATACGCTAATGAGTTTCCTCGGTAGCATTGGGACACTAATGAAAGATTCCAGATTGACTGAATGCTTGCAAACAATCTATGGAGAAAATGCCGTGACACACATTGAATTTAGAAAAGCCATTTCCAGAGCACTTAGGGGACATTTCTTGGTGCAGAGTGCTTTATATGGTTTGCTTCTTGATGAAATTCTTTGTGACGAGAGAGAGGAAAAACAAGATGACACTGAAAACACGGAAGATGAAAAAGACGTAATACCATTTAGTAAGGACGAGAAAGAAGTGAGAAAGAAGCTCTGCGAGAAAGAAGTTCTCATACATGTGAACGCATGCACATATAGGAGAACAGGATTACGATGTATCTCAGCGTGTGGTCAGTGTTACGGAAAAAATTGCAACAACGCAAAAGACGACATGGATGGCGATGAAATGTCCGAAGATTTGAAAATTTTCGAAATTCTGGAGTCTTAGTGCAATTTGTTCGTTGATGTTTAGATTTATCAACATGATATGATACTTATTCTATCACTTTTGTGTTTAGTTTTCGAATATAAAGACAAACTTCGTGAATTTTTTTGGTTTCAAAAGAGTGTGGTATTCAGAAGCTTTCGCTTTCATCATCAATGACGTCATCAATAGGTATTAAAACTTTCCAAACCTTATTTGAAATCAATTAGATCTAATGTATGTAAAGTTTTGTCTTAAAAAGCTAAAGAATTTAGGAGTTATAATGATTTTTCAACCTGGTTTTATTCTGAAGAAGTTTGTGTAAGTTAGGGCAATTTTCACAAAATACTCCCTGTTACTTAACTAGCTGCAAAACAATCTCCCCAAACGCACTTTGAGAGGATTTTGGATATGTTAGTTTACATAAAATTGCTCTTCTTTTGAGACCAGATTCATTTGTATATATTTTTTTCCGGGTTTAATCATTATAAGGCCTATATTTACTAGACTATTAGGTCAATCTGTTACTTTACTTACCGTAATTTGTTTCTTTGTTATATTCTTAACTTATCTACTCTTCTTAAGGTCTTCTTCTTCTTAACTTCTTCTTAGTTTCTTCTTCATAACTTCTTAATTTCTTCTTCTTCTTCTTCCATTCTTGACTTCTCATTCATGCATTTCTTTGTCAACATTCATGCGAGAACTGTCCAACGGCGGAGAATCGAACTTATAACCTCTGCGGTCTACCAACAAAGTGAATGAAGGCGTTCTGCCGTAGTGCCTCAAACGTGAATCATCCCGGACGCATATTGCCGAAGTCTTTTGCTGTGCGGGACTAGGGGAAATTAGAACCACCCGGACACCTTAATGTAAGGTAAGGTAAAGATAGGGGCATACGCTAATTACGCCATGCTGCGCGTGGCTTTCGGTGCTCATTTCCGTGACATTAGCCCTCTAAGCCTGTGGTAGGTAAGGACCCGTTACCCCGGGACACAGGGCTAGTGTGACATCCGGATTACCACAGTTACCTTCCCCAGGTTTCCCCAGTTACGCATTTATCAACCCCGAAAGGGAGGAAGAACAGCTGGTTTTGGCTGGTTGCCGACTTGCCCTGGCCGGATTCGAACCAGGGCCCGCAGATTCGTAACCAGGCACGCTAGCCGCTACACCACGGAGGCAACACACCTTTTTTAATTATCGGTTATATCAGTGTCCATCATTGTTCGAAAGTTCATTGGTATTCCCGTCATTCACGTCATGTTAGTCGCCGAGAGTCTGTTTTATCTGGCGTGAGATCAATACTGTTTATTGTGTTAGATGTGTTTGATGTGTTTGATGTGTTTGATGTGTTTGATGACTTGATGGCCATTGTTAATTCATCGCACGGCACAGTCGTCTTATTTTCTTCACAGATCTCTTTTCTAATTTCTCCAGCTCGCAGGAACGAGTATTCAAATTTCATGCGCCAATGTCATTCCTCAGTTTTGTTTTTGGCTTCATGTTTCTTTCCTGAGTTTTGTTTTCTCCTCCAACGTTATCTAGGGCCGATTTCTCAGTCGTCCCCTTTCATTAGGATCCTTACCAATGAGCGGCCATTCCCACAACCAACAACAAATCCGATTTCTCAGTCGTCTTTTGCGCCGCTGTTGGTTTGTATCGATACCATAGATTGGAACCTTTGGTAACGCCGAGTTGGGGAGCCTAGTGCCTCCCCAACGAAGCTTACTAATGCAATTATTTATCAAATACCACAAATTAATTCTTCTATATGGTTATATTTTCTTCTGAATAAGATGAAAACAATTATCAGACAATGCATCAACACGATAAAGGGTTTTAATGAGAGAAGGAGAAAAGTTTAGAAGAACGTGGATGACCGCGGTGAATGCACGTCACCAGCTGTCAAGCAGACGACATATTTTAACGGCCATCTGCCTTAATTAATTATTTTATCTGTCAAACTATATTTTTCAATACTTCAGTAATATTGTAGGTATATATGCGTAAGATATACAAAAGTAGTTATAGGTGAATTTGTTATTATAAATAAAAGTAATAATTATAGGTAAAAATTTAAATTATATATAATTTAAAATAATATAATTTAATATAATTAAATATAACAATATATTTATAAATTAAGAGTAAATATTATTTAATATATAATCGTTGTTATTATTTATATGTGTGTAAATAGTAATTATTAACTGACTTTGGATGGAATATTTACATTTTCCGTCACTTAGGCATACCAACAGTACCGAATCTGCCCTCTTTGTTTCGTTGGGATGTTGGGGAGCTCCAAATTCAGAAAACAACGATTGAGAAATCGGATCTCTTTGTTAGTAAGGACTGTTACCAGTGTTACGTCCCCAGCCACAGTTCACCACACTGCAGCTCCTTGCTGCAAAAACGTGCACAGTAAATATTGTGCAATACCTATCAATGTGCCTTACTTCTCCCTTAGAGAAGTTATCCCGGGTTATAGAAGTTACATTTTCCGCCACTTAGGCATACCAACAGTACCGAATCTGCCGTCTTTGTTTCGTTGGGATGTTGGGGAGCTCCAAATTCAGAAAACAACTACTGAGAAATCGGATCTCTTTGTTAGTAAGGACTGTTACCAGTGTTATGTCCCCAGCCACACTTCACCACACTGCAGCTCCTTGCTGCAAAAATATGCACAGTAAATATTGTGCAATACCTATCAATGTGCCTGACTTCTCCCTTAGAGAAGTTATCCCGGGCCGGCTGGTTGGTAGCTAGATTTTCACTCCCCACACCTTACTCTCACAACCACACCTCACTCTCACAACCACACCTCACTCTCACAACCACCAGGCAAATATTTACTCACTTCTCTATTTAAAAAATAAATTATATATTCATCATAATTTAC
>JACEEZ010014992.1:26209-43709 GCA_016584305.1 Chionoecetes opilio
CCATAGGCTACATGACGAATCTATGCATATTCTAATATCAGGGGTTTTGATTTCAATCATATTTTTCTGAAGAATATATCAATTACAATGCACAGACACGAATAAAGGGAATTCCAAATTAGCCAATCAAATCAATACCTGTCTCACCATTACTCCATTCTAAATTTCTAAATTCGTAAAATTCTAAATTTCATTGTCTGACATCAGCTGCATCTTTCTTTTTTTCTTTCAGTTTATTGGGATGGCTTCGGCGCGACGGCAGCAGGAATAATCCGACGTTTTCTGCTAACATCTGCGGGACAATACACGCTAGTCAGGGAACAGGAGAAAAACATCACAGGATTGTGAAGCGCGCTACGGGGCTTACTTTAAAAGTCAAAGCTGGGTGACCAAGATAAGTCCTGGCACCGCACACGGTGTGAAGACGTGAGTGGAATACCTCCGGCGGTGGACGAAGGGCGGCGAAAACCATGAAGTTTGGGATTCCGATGGTTTGGAGGAGGCCCGTTTGACCATGCATCGGATTGTTACTTCTGCGCCATCAATACTAATGGCATCAACCGGAGAATCGAGCACAGCCTCCAGTACCCCGACCTCCAATATGCCCGCCGTACACTGGCTCACTGCGAAGAATTCCTGTACCCAGCGTCTCACAGAGCTTCCCGGACAGCGAACGACGAGGCACACCAGTACAGACGAGCGAGGATATACCGAAGAGAGTATGAAGCCACCAAAGATAGTCCGAACAGCACTTTCACAATGTGAGCTAATGATCTGGTTCGGGGATCTCAGGCTGGTCGAAGACTTCCTCCGAGTGTGGCCTCAGACTCAAAGAGAAAAATCTACTTGGCAAGGACGCGCGTATTTTCTTTCGTAGAAGGCATGAGGGCTACATGGGGCTACTTCTGCCAGCGAGAAGACTCGTGGTTACTGCCGAGATGTCGCCGGTATTCTTGTTAATCGGAGCTCCGCAATACGATCCGAGAGATGTGCGACTCTGCATTGACAGCGAAGCGCTCTTTGAAGTGTGTGCTCCTCCACAACGGGAACCAGTTCGCTCAATCCCTCTGCGCACTCCACAACCTCAAAGAGCAATATGAAAGCAGTGAAGTACGGCTCGACCAAAATCCAAATGAGCAGCAGCAACCAATGGATCATCTGCGTCGACGTGAAGATGGGAACTTTTACTGAGTTCAGCAGTCCGGGTCACGAAGTAACCATGCTTTTTATGCATGTGGTTTTTTTTTTTTTTTTTTTTTTTTTTTTTTTTTTTTTTTTTTTTCATGTGGGACAGTCGAGACAGGCCAAGCACTATGTAAAAGAAAGAGTGGCGGCGGAGCAGCAGTTAGTACCTGGGGCGAGGAAACATCATAAACGAAACTCTTGTTGACCGGGAGAAGATTATTTGATCCCCACCGCTACATTGACGCTGGGTTAATGAAACGGTTCACGCGCGCCTCTGACAGGATGGGAGGTGCTTCAACTACCTGTGCCGAGCCTTTCCAGGACTGACCATGAGAAGCTGAAGGCCGGCATTTTCGATGGCCCACAGATACGGCAGCTCATAAAGGCACAGAGTTCCCCAAAACTCCAGAACACGCTAGAGTGCGCCGCGTGGAAATGTTTTGTGCAGGTGGTGAACAACTTCCTGGGAACACGAAGGGCAGCAAAACCACGCCAGACTCGCCGCAAGCATCGATAGAGTCCTTCAAAAAACTCGGGTGTTGAGTGAGTATTAAGATGCACTTCATGTTCTCACACATTGGAGAAGTTTCCTGAAAACCTTGGGCGATGAGCGACGAGCAGAGGTGAGAAAGGGTCCATCAGGACATGCGCCAAATGGAGGAGAGGTTACCAGGGGAGGTGGGAACGCAGTCATGATGGCGGACTACTGCTGGGCGGCTGAAGAGAGACAACCCAGCAGTGCCTCACAACGGGAATCGAAAGGAGCAACGCAGATTTATGCCGTTGCTGAACCTCAGAACTTTTGTGTAACGTAACGCTCCATTCTATACTAATAATTATGATAATTATGCTTATCAAAATTTGATGGACTAAATAAAAAACTGAATGAATTGGATACGCTGACTTTTATGTCTTGAGGAAAACGGAAAAAAATCATCAGGTGGTTTCTCAGCTGATGATCCGGAAAATTTTTTTTTTACGAAAAATCGATTTTTATTTAAATCTGTAGCAAAAAAACCTGACCTGATTGAGCAAACCAAAGGTCATTTTCGGACTTCAGAGCATCAAAAATTAGTCTAATTCGCTGGAAAACCCGGACGATTTTCCAAACATTGTTTTTGTTAACCCAGTGTTTATGTTCCGTTATAAATGTTAAATAATTTATGAAATTAATTATTGGGTTTGGAGTATGCTACACACACCAACGTCCAAACAAGACTCACAAACAATCTTAAAATCCCCGTATGTAGAACCAGTCATGACCAACAACAGCGTCATATTAGAGGCTCTAAACTCTGGAATGAAGCTCCACTAGATATTAAAACCAGACCCTTTAACTCATTTAAAGTACAAGTTAAACTTACAGTTAAAACACTGCATACTAAGGACTCTACAGTTTGGGATACAATCATAATTACAGAGTGCCATACAGCAATCTTATTAGAACATCATATATGTGGTGTAATTCATGGCAGGTGGTATTATTATTTATTATTATTATTATTATTATCATATTATATTATTATTATCATTATTATTATTATCATTATTATTATTATTATTATTATTATATTGTTGTTGTTGTTGTTTTGTTGTTGTTGTTGTTGTTTGTTGTGTGTTTTGTGGTTGTGTTGTTGTTGTTGTTCCTATTATTGTCATTAATTACACTGGGCGGGAACAAATTTTTGTTGAGTTAGGTCTGGCACTTGTTATTAAGTAATTTTTGGGGTGCGATCCAAAACTCGATCTCAGTTTTTCTCTATCACCGTCAAGTTTTTGAACTGTAGATTTTCGTTTTCTTAAAAAATATAAAAATACTGTACATAACAGGTTAACAGTGCTTATTTATAAAAAGTTGCAAAATGTTAACTATAAGATATGAAAGAATTAGGCATGAATAGAATGTTTATTTAACATCATCATGTTTTTAGAAAGGATAAGGCTATAAATTGTGTTGCAGGTAAGAGTAAAAATGCTACGTTTGTAGCTTTGTCTGGAGTGTTCCAACTTGAGGGACTATCGACGTTTGATGCTCCAACAATAGTCAGCCATCATATGCACTATACCATGATCTACCCTAGGGTAACGTGCTTCCAAAACCTTCCAATCTGGTTGAAATCGTTCACCTTGCTCGTCGCTAGCACACCCAAGCATTTTCCGGAAATTGGCAAGATGGCTATGCAAAAATGTACTTTAATACTTATGGCTGCAACCAAGCGCTTGTAAGCTCTCCAATAGTTTCTGAACAATTTCTGGTAATTACTTGCACGGTATTGCCAAGCAAGTTCTTGACGGACCCCGTCTTGTGAATCGATAGCCAAGCATTCTCTTTCAAGGTTCTGGACATAGTACCGTTCGAAATGTTCATCGTGATGAAGCTGTCGAATTTGTGTGGACCATCAAACACACCGGCCTTGATTATTTTCAATTGACAGTTACAGGAAATTGCCAAGATGAATGTACTTCAAACAGTCGCCATCAGTTGACAAATGCTTAAAATGTTTCATGAGACCTAGTTTTATGTGCAGAGGGGGAATATTATTTTCTTCCTGTCAACAAGGGCCTCATGTACAATGTTAGGATCTCCAGGCGTTAAGATCAGATCTCAGAGGCCAATTCGTCTGAACCCAATGCTATCTCTCGAGCTTCTGCTATCCCACATTACAGAGGAAAGCAGGGATACTTTGTGTATCCACGTTGTTGACCAAGAAGTGAAGGACACCATTTTAAGGTCAACACAGATGATCCAATTGTGTGTGTATATTGCACCATAACTCAATGGACTCCTTTACATCCCATCATTTCTCACGAAGACAGACCGATGCCCAATAGGGACGCGCCAAACAAATTGCCAGGTAGAGGAAACACTTCAAATCCCTTGAGTTATCAATAAAAACCAATCGCCATTCAATTGGATTGTAGATTGGAAAGCCCTAATTCCTTCAAGTAAACCAGGAATGTTATGGCAAAACACAAAAACCGCTAGGCAATTCGAAAGTACTGCAGAAATACTTTCTCTGGTTCGAAAAGTATGATACCCTTCACTCCTTGTCAAGTATGTTTTTCTCGTTCAGTCTGATGCTGTATTTCTTTTCTATCTTTTTTGGATAGGCCCAAACACGTGCTACAATCATTCAACTCGGTGCTGATCAAATCCACTACGAAAATGAATCCTCGTGAATCGTCAAAGTCTGCACATTGCTGTCACTGCGTTCTTCAACTCACTCAGATCGTATAGAGGAGGTACGTTTGTTCGCAAATGGCACTGGATTTCAGTGAATGAGGCATTGGTCTTATGCTGACGGTTAGATTAGGATATTCATTTTACTTTTATTTTTCTTGTTAAATCCTGATGTTTCACTGAACAAAAGTAACAGCTGTGGAATGATCTTTTGCTCTCCGCCAAACCATGGGGATACCAAATGCCAACTTTCACGTGTTCCTGGGTCCACATCCGTAATCTCTCGACACACTGCTGCACATTTGTGAGAGGCCATAGATTGTCTTGATCACCGATTTCCACTTTTAAAATATGCGAAAAATATGCTTGTTTGACAAAGACGCTGTGCTTTGGCCTCTGAACTTGGAATGGTTGAAAAACTACCACATATATAGCAGAAGGAGTCAGGTTGCTTTAGGCATTTACGACGAGAGTAGCAGGAGCAGACTATGAATCTGAAACAAAAGAAATATATACCTATGTAAACTAAAAAACACTAGAGCTGGAATAGTTACAAGCTTTGAAAACAAAACAAAAACAGCATAAAATGAAATAGAAATTACAATGGTATTGTGTGTATACAAGGTAAGAGAAAAGCCATAAACAATACTCCTAATTCCTACATCCTAGTTCTGTTTGCAGATATTGATAGACTGACCTATTTTTGTGGGAGCGCACACACCCTCACCGCACGTCTAAATTGTAACTGCACAAACAAGTTTGCCACATAGCTCCTCGAGGAGTCAAAATCGTACGTATATTTTTTCAGCTGGCAAGTTTTACTACAGCTCACAAGTGGAATTTTGCTTATCTGGAGGGTAAGCTGTGGAGAAAAAACTTGACGTGCTAGAAAAAAACTGACTACAGATTTGGAATCAGCATGCCAATTTTAGTCTAAATAAGCTCAAAAATCTAACTCAACAAATTTTTTTCTTTCAAATTGTTCCCCAGTGTTATTATTGTTAATATTATTATTATTATTATTATTTATAATCATTTTTAGTACGATTATTATTATTAATCTTCTACTAACACTACTACTACTACTACTACTGTACTAATACTACTAACTACTTAATATAATGATAATATTATAATTATTGCTACTACTAATATTACTGTTATTATTATCATTATTATTATTTTTATTATTATTTTTATTATTATTATTATTTTATTGTTATTATTACTATTACTATTATCATTTTTATTACAACACTACTACTACTATTACTACTACTACTACTACTATTACTGCTCTACTACTACTACTACTACTTTTTATACTACTAATTATATTTCCCGTATTCACGACTGCTCTAGCTAACCAGTAGTGCATAGCGTCCATAAGGAGCCTCGAGCTCAATGGACAAGATTTAGACCTATAAATGTTTTTGTAAAATATAATAATGTTAATAAACAATCAATCTCTCTATCTCTCTATCTGTATCCATCTATCTATCTATCTATCTACGTATATATATATATATATATTATATATATATATATATCTATATATATATATATATATATATATATTATATTGGTATTTTTTTCCTTCTCTAGCAGTCTTCATCGTCCGATAGTATATTCCTTTCTCACACTGTAAGGGTTGAACAAAAAGAGCATATATAGACCACTGGAGAGGACTAAAGAGAAAAGGATTAGTGGTGAGATCGATCCACGGACCACCAAGCCTCCAGCGTCACCACAACACCTGGACACACGTGCAGTCGTGCATAGGTCGCACTCGGTCACTTACCAACACAAGATCGTAACCGCAAGGATCGTCAATATATCGATAAGAGAAGATGGAAACATAAGTTGGATGATTGTAGGAAAACTTAGGGTGAAGCAAAAATACATACGAGGTCAGCATTTACTCTCGAAACGCATGAGATAAGTATTCTTCCTTCATATAAAGTTCCCCGCGAACACCTTTCTTCAATGGATTGTTATCAGGGAGGTGTCAATATTCCTTGCTTTTAACCCTTATCGTCGCTCCTCCTCGAATGCCGATCTTGTTAAGGGGTCCTGATTGCCTCTCTGCTTACAAGGGTCGCTCCTGGTAACTCACATGCAGAAAATCGCAACCCCAAGAATCCTCTGCATTGTTTTCAAGGGGAGGTGTGGGTTTTCCTCACTCCTCACCCTCCTGTCGCTCCTTCTCAAATGCCACGGTTGTAAAGTGGTTCAGGTTGTGTTTCTGAATAGCACGCCTCTCCTGCCTACGTCAAAGACTTTTCTGATATTTTATTTCCTTCTCTAGCATTCTTTATCGTCCTATAGTATATTCCTCACTTTGTATTGTAATTTTTTTAACCTTCGAACTGTAAGCCTCGCAGGAGAAGCCTCGTTTCTTTATATGTCTTTGATATAAGCTAGGATTAGCTATTATGTAAACTTAAAGAGGATCAGAGCATTTAAAAAGAATAGAGCATCTAGTTTACCTTTCTTGACTATTTTGTTACTTGGTCTAAATAAACGATTGGATTAGCCATGATGGAGACTAAAGAGGATCATAACACTGACAGGGATATATAAATAGTTATCCTATCACGTTCCACACGCTGAGGCTGACCTTGGTAAAAATTAAGGGTAAGTTAATTCATTCACGAATAGATGAATAGAATAAATTATTTTTTCGTCCTCAATGCACAAACGGCTGACCTTGATGGCGATATGAAATGGGAAGCCTGTTCAGCTTTGACCTTCCCTCGTTAAGCATGGAGGCAAAGGTCAAGACAAGAAAGACACACACACGCACACACACACACACACACACACACACACACACACACACGCACACGCACACGCACACGCACACGCACACGCACACACTCCACATAATGTAAGTCTGTGAGGGCTGGATGGAGGAGGCAGAATAATAGAAGATTTATAGTGATGAGAGAAAATTGGATGACATAATTAAGGAGAAGAATGAGGCTCAAGGATAAATTAAGAGAAGATTTATTTAGAACAGACAATGGAGAGAGAGAGAGAGAGAGAGAGAGAGAGAGAGAGAGAGAGAGAGAGAGAGAGAGAGAGAGAGAGAGAGAGAGAGAGAGAGAGAGAGAGAGAGAGAGAGAGAGAGAGAGAGAGAGGAGAGAGAGAGAGAAGAGAGAGAGAGAGAGAGAGAGAGAGAGAGAGAGAGAGCTTGAAAAACTTGCCATACGTGACCAGATTCTCAATAAAAAAGTGCAAGGATTATCATGTAGCGGGCGGGGTAGGGGGGATGGAAATTGTGGTGCTCTTACGCAGATACTGACGAAGCAAGAGTTATGGTAAGACGGGAATTCCTGCTGGTGAGGAGAAGAGCCTATTAACTGTTGAGTGAGAAGACGAAAGATGTAGATAAGGTCGCGAGTAGAGGAGGGTGAGGAAGTTAAGGCGTGACTGTATGGACAGGCATTTGACAGCTCAGATAGTGAGATGAAGCCAAGTCGAGAATAAGATAGGTAAAATACTAAGAAATGAGACATGAAAATTAACTCGGCGTATAGTTATAAGGAATATATAGCATAAATACCAACCTGGAATGGGTAATAAAAGACCAAAAGACACGCAAAATGCTGATCTATAGAGAATTATAAGATAATTACAAAGTCACATAAATGCTTCGTGTGCCGTGATACTTATTTCCCCATGGAAGTGTCTGATTACTTCTAGGAAAAGATAGACAGCACGGCAAACTATTTTAGCAGCAGAAAACACGAAGACGTCAGGAGCGGGAGCTCGGGAGAGGTAGAAGTGTTGTGCGAAAGGGCCGCAGGAGGGAGGCGGAAATGTCATGTTGGAAAATAAAACAACAACAAATGTGAAAACTATCGTAAAGAAAAGCAAAGGAAGCAAAACTTGTGCCGGAGTTTGAGTTCTTGATAAGAAAAGCTCATTTGCTTCTGATCTTGTTTGGTAAGATTGTATTACTCTTACACATGATGGCCGAGGCAGTGCATTGTGAATACCATTACAGGGAACGAGACTTGGCGGGAAAAGTTGTGCGAAGAAATGACATTAGGTGAGAAGTTAAGGTCACGAGACTGAAATCCAGTGAAGGGAAGTGAAGGCTGGACAGACCAAGACAAAAAGACAAGATGAGGAACTTTGCTGGAACAAATAATAGTCAGGTAGTACAAAAACGAATTGTATATTTGTTATTTTTACACCTTTGAACGTCAGTAACGCCACAAGTTTCTGATCAAGTTACAGGATTAACAGAAACCTAATACCATGATTGCACTCTAGTGACTCTACCTATTTCCTCTAAGAAAGGGATAAATTTAACTTACCGAAAATGCTTCATCCACGCAACTACTTTTTACTCATAGACTCATAGATTGAATTAACGCTAATCACTTGCCCCGAAGCATGTGTGTTTGTCGACTGCTTCTAAAAATATCCTTTAGACTCCTTCCCTTCGTATCTTAATGCATAACCAAGAAACATTGAATCTTTTCATGTTCATCTTTGCTCCCAGTTTGAGGGTTTTGGCTGTAATTTATGGACCACTAGCCGCAAAGCCGCCCTCCGGGCGGACTTTTTGGCTAGCTCCTACGGAGGGCTATTGGTGGGCCTTCGGCCCACCACCTGTGTTTGGTGGGCCTTCGGCCCACCAAACATGGACTCTCCAGATAGCCCCTTCTAACTTTCCTGAAATCATGGATGTAGAAATGTATGTATTCCCCCCACCCATTCACTCACCCATTACCCATCACCCCCCACCCATTCATTCACCCATTACCCATCACCCCCCACCCATTCACTCACCCATTACCCCCCACCCATTCACTCACCCATTACCCATCACCACACACCCATTCACTCACCCATTACCCATCACCCCCCACCCATTTACTCACCCATTACCCATCACCTCCCACCCATTCACTCACCCATTACCCATCACCCCCCACCCATTCACTCACCCATTACCCATCACCGCACACCCATTCACTCACCCATCACCCTCTACCCATTCACTCACCCATTACCCATCACCACACACCCATTCACTCACCCATTACCCATCACCCCCCACCCATTCACTCACCCATTACCCATCACCCCCCACCCATTCACTCACCCATTACCCATCACCACACACCCATTACCCATCACCCCCACCCATTCACTCACCCATTACCCATCACCACACACCCATTACCCATCACCCCCACCCATTCATTCACCCCCCACCCATTCACTCACCCATTACCCATCACCACACACCCATTCACTCACCCATTACCCATCACCCCCCACCCATTCACTCACCCATTACCCATCACCCCTCACCCATTCACTCACCCATTACCCATCACCCCCCACCCATTCACTCCCCCATTACCCATCACCCCCACCCATTCACTCACCCATTACCCATCACCACACACCCATTCACTCACCCATTACCCATCACCCCCCACCCATTCACTCACCCATTACCCATCCACCCCCCACCCATTCACTCACCCATTACCCATCACCACACACACCCATTCACTCACCCATTACCCATCACCCCCCACCCATTCACTCACCCATTACCCATCACCACACACCCATTACCCATCACCCCCCACCCATTCACTTCACCCCCCACCCATTCACTCACCCATTACCCATCACCACACACCCATTCACTCACCCATTACCCATCACCCCCCACCCATTCACTCACCCATTACCCATCACCACACACCCATTCACTCACCCATTACCCATCACCCCCACCCATTCACTCACCCATTACCAATCACCCCCCACCCATTCACTCACCCATTACCCATCACCACACACCCATTACCCATCACCCCCACCCATTCACTCACCCCCCACCCATTCACTCACCCATTACCCATCACCACACACCCATTTACTCACCCATTACCCATCACCCCCCACCATTCACTCACCCATTACCCATCACCACACCCCCATTCACTCACCCATTACCCATCACCCCCCACCCATTCACTCACCCATTACCCATCAACACACACCCATTCACTCACCCATTACCCATCACCCCCCACCTATTCCCTCACCCATCACCCAACACCCCCACCCATTCACTCACCCCACACCCATTACCCATCACCCCACCCATTCACTCACCCATCACCCATCACCCTACATCAAGGCTTCCTCAATTCTCGCAACCCACTTTTGTTTTCACAATTCTCGCTAATAGGCTGCTAAAAAAAAGGAAAAAAAAAGTGATCGGATCATCTCATAAGTAGGCTTATGACCTTCCCCTGGTCAACCTGATTCCAAAAATGTGCCATATGAGGTGTTTGCGCCACGGGGGGCGGAACCTATACCACACACACGCACAGACAGACAGACAGACAGACAGACAGACAGACAGACAGACACACTTTCGCTTATATTATTATAGACATATTGTAACGACTATTTCTCACCTTCACTCACAAAGGTCGTATCATTCGTACGCGTGAATTTGGCGTTGTAATTTACGTAATGATGAACTTTTACGAATGATCGGAGAGCCACTTGAAGATAGTCTTAAATGTTTTCTTCTATGTACTATTTGCTCTCTCTCTCTCTCTCTCTCTCTCATCTCTCTCTCTCCTCTCTCTCTCTCTCTCCTCTCTCTCCTCTCTCTCTCTCTCTCTCGTCTCTCTCTCTTCTCTCTCTCTCTCTCTCTCTCTCTCTCTCTCTCTCTCTCTCTCTCTCTCTCTCTCTCTCTCTCTCTCTCTCTCTCTCTCTCTCTCTCTCTCTCCTTTCATCTGTATGTTGCAACCATTTCCCTCCTGTTTTATCTTTATATCTAGTAATCGTTTTATGGTTTTTGTTTGTGTTATCATCCCTCCGTCCCTCGCCGCTCCTCTGTAGCCTTCCATGTTTTATCCAATAACACTCTTTCTTTTCATCTCACCTGCACTCGACGCACTCTCCCTCCCTCCCTTCACCTCGTACCACATGACTCTCCTCCTCCTCCCTTCCTCTTCCCTTCCTCTTCACCCCTCTCTCCTTTTCTGTCTCCCTGTCTCACTATCTCTCTGTGCCAGTGTGTCACCCTCAGGAGAGTGGCATCCTTGCTTCCCTCAACCTCCTGTATGTCGTCCTTTGCAAGTGTTGCCTTTTCCCAGCACCGCCATGGCTTTCGTCTCCCTCTTCACGTGGAACCTTTGAGCTTCCACACTACAGATGCAGTTCTCACGGCCAGATTTAATAAAAGGGAGGGGGGGAAAAGAGTGTCGGATGGTTTTGACAGGGGGGAATAGAGGAGGTGGCGGTGTTTTGTTGTCGTGTTTAGTCGTTGTTTTCAAGTCATATCAAGCTTTAAAGTGTTCCTTTTGTTTAGTCTTGAGCTTGTATTGATGTGTACTGTATGAAAGCTTGAGTCATTGGATTGATTCTCTGGTCCATCTCAAGGCCTTTCCATGAGCCGTGTTAGTTTAGAGGAGCTGACACGCATCAATTTTTTTTTCTGCACCAATGCCAGTAGCTAGGAAACTAAATGCTTTCCACACAAAACATAAGGGAATAGCATAAACTTGTTCGATAAGAAATATTGCATTTTGTTGTTCATTCAAACAAGCAAACAAATGATAAATGACCAAAAAACTCAAAAAATGAAAAAAAGAGAGAACGAGGATAACCGAAGTCACTATTTTGACTCATTCAAAAGTAGTCCAGTCAGCCTCACGTCCTTTGAAATAAGATTGAAAAAATATCAGGTCCGATTGGTCTAAAAAGTGCACCAAAAATCACTTGGAGAAAGAGTTTTAAAGTTAGTTAGAAAAAGAAAAACTTTGAAGTTGTATAATACATACAATTTGTGACACACATCCGCCAAACCAGCGATTTTTGCTACATTGTGCAGCTTTGATGGTATAAAACATTTCTGTTCTAAACGCCTAAATCTTTATGGCTTATCTGTGCGAGTAATAAACAACTTATCAAGTAATATGTTTGAAATTATCCTTTCCTAAATAATTATACTATATGTAAGATTACTTATATGTAAAGAATGCTCAAGTAGTTCATGAAATATCAATTTAAAGATTTGTTATTTATCGTCATGTCAAATAACTAAATAACTTCAATTTTAGGAATTCGAAAATAATGTTGACAACGTAACTTGTGACACTTCTGGGCCTCCCTTGAGCGTTTAGAAATGATGACTCCAGCACTGCCTGGCGTCTTCCCCTGATGACAGCGCTTTCAGGGTCGCGATCAGGTAACTATTTGGGTTTGTGCAATTGTCACGCTAAACGATGCTATCCAAGGGAACATTAAGCGGAAAATGTTAGTTATTTGTTGCGAGAAGGATGAATTGAAAAGAGTCACTTTTGAAAAGGGACTGGAACTCATCGCCCACTGTTACGGGGGATGCGTGCGTGGTATGATGCCACAGAGAAACAACCCCGTGGCAGGCAACCCTTTTAAGCTACGGGATTATGCGATGGGGGTTTGGGGATGGAGGGGCCTCCCCCACAGCGGCGCACCTGCGTCCCGTCGCTCAGGGCCAGATGCTGAGATGAGCTAGGGGGCCCTATCCATAGGGGCGTGGTAAGGCGAAATGCCCTCCCCGCAATGCTCAGTGGGGAACTGCTCCCTTATGGCCCCGGGGGGCTAAAGGCGCTGAAAACAAAGGAAAGGTCAGAACCCCCTATTGTGACTGCTGGGGGCCCTTTTTGACAAAATTCATCTTCTGTTTAAAAAGCAAATCGCCTTGTTTCAGCCTACAACGTAAAATTGGTTTTTTAATTTTAAATAGGTTGCAAGGTGTGTAGGGAATTGATCGTGCCGACTAATCGGCATTATAGGGTGTTATATGCTGGTGATAAGAAAGTTGTGTTGTTGTTGGTTGGGGCGGGCGGCGGGCGGCGGGGGGCAGGTGCTCCGCCCGCACAAAAATGTTGTGCTATTAACGGTATTTCTACTCCCCGTGATTTGGGACACTGAACATGTATCTTTTCAAGGACATTAGGCTATCATAAATGCAAAAAACTTGCATAACTAACCTATATAAGAAATGAACAAAATAAAAATCGGTATAAATTTTTTTTTTCACCTTTTTTTTTTATTCTCTTTCCTTATTCCGGGAATGTTGTTTGCTTTAAAATTTTTCACTCCTGCCCGGGGAATCGGACACCTTTAACTTTTCATGGTGTAGGGGCACTCCTAATGCAAAAAATTATAAGGGGGTAAAAAACCTGCTTTGAACGTCAAATTTGTAAACACTTTTGGGGGGGAGAGCGGTGTGTCCTTCCCATAAGTGCTTGGTTGGGGAGGAGGGACAACATTCCCCTTGCTTCAGCAGAGACTGTTCCAAGCCTTGGTTTTGGTCGAAGCGCCTAGCGGCTCGATAGGCAACGTGTTTGGCTTGGGATTCTGGGACCACGCCCACGCCATAGGCTTTGGGGTGTAAGGCATGCAAAACGCCGAACTTTCGACTGTACATGGGCTTTAGTCGGTGCTTTTGCCGGGCCGTTACAAAAGCGCCCGAAGCGGGTAAGGCGCTCTTTTCCGCCTTACCTCTATGGCACTTCTCAGCATCTCCCCCAGAACAGCCCCGACCAGCAATCCCTCCTCTGACTTTTTGGCTGGGCCCCTTTGTCTAAACCAACGGGAAGGGGAAGGGTTCCTGGAAGCTCGTTCTAAACATATAAAAAATATGTGATATTTTTCATTTAAGTGAAGCTCAAAACCTAAAACATTTCCTTGGTTATAAAATATTTAAAAGGGAAATATAATATATATATATATATATATATATATATATAAAATATATTATATTATTATATATATATATATATATATATTATATATATATATATAATATATATTATATATATTATATTATATTAATTATATATATATAAAATATATATATAAATTTTAAAATAATATTTCATATGCATGTTTTTCTCGTTTTTCTGTATACTGAAGCAAAAAGATGATCTCAGAGAGAAGTTACCGGGGATGAAAACGCATGTCGAAATATGAACTAAAGCAAGGCTGAAACGGCCGCATTGTCTGAGTCTGAGCAGGGATTATGAAACATAACAAGCTTACAGAAGAACCAGAGACAAACAAGAAGTCAGAAGGGACAAGGTCAGATCCCCCCAGGTAAAGGGGGACTGAGAAGGTGCATGAAGAGACGACATGGTGAATGTTTTGTTAGCAAACATTTATTTTTAAGGAATTGGGTACCAAACACATACACACACATAACCACACACACACACACACAAACACACACACACACACACACACACACACACACACACACACACACACACACACACACACACACACATAACCACACACACACACACATAACCACACACATAGCCACACACACACACACACAAACCACACACACACACACACACACACACACACACACACACACACACACACACACACACACACACACACACACACACACTGGAGCAAGGGAATGGGATATGCGTGCTGTGCTAAGTCACAGACTCACCCTTAGATCGGTCTCTATGATGATACTTTCCGGGAGTAAGTTCTTTCCGGGAGGGTAGCAGCTAACGGTCACGAGTCCAGCACATATCAAAACTTTGAGTGAATAACATGCCGGCACCGTGGGCCTCAATTTTCCAAGTCCCTCATGCCTCATAAGGGTCTCGTAAACATTGTCTTCCTCCGTGATAGTTAACAGTACTCCTGCTTGGTAGACGTGTGAGATCCCTATATAAGCAGTGAGTGGTAATATCGTTTGTCAGAGCCGCTGGGAGGAGCACAAATACAGTACATCACAAAGGCCTGAACATAATTGATAATATTCACAACCTCAAGCAATTTTTTCCCTTTTTTGTTTTATGGGTTTTTTTTCCGGAATTCATAAAAAAATATCAAATAACTCCATTTTAGAGAGGAAATGCTAGATTACCCGTCTTTCTTGTAGGAACCCGACCCGGCGAGCACTGCAGTACACAGCATATCTTTCATTTCTCACCTTGCTTACATGCCATTGTTTTGTGAGGGTCGTTGGGGTGTACTAAGTGTGTGAGGTAAGTATATAGACTACATACTTAGACCTACGCAACTAACACACACCAAAACATACCACACCAAAATACACTACACTACACCGCACCATACCACACCGCACCATACACACAAACATTCATATTCTTTTGGCTACGTATATCTTCATGTCGTATTATTGAGATATTGATAGTAAAAGCAAGTCAACAATGTTCCCCGCGCGTGGACCTGCCGACCTCCTGCGGCCTGGGCGCCGCTCCTGCCAGGGTGATCACCAGGCCACCAGGGCTCCGCTCCTGCCAGGCTGATCACCGGACCACCAGGGCGCCTCGCGGACTTCAGGAAATGGGCACCTGAGGGAACCTTGGAAAGACATACCGCGGTAGCATGGACGTCACAGAGCGCCCTTTGTCTCAAGGGAAGAGGTCTTTACCTCACCACATATTCAATGATGAAGGAGACTGTGGCACGCACTACGTTGAAAACTACACACTACACACACACGAGTGCAATCCATAGTAATATGTCAGAGATAGAAAAGGGAAAAGTTGCGTGATTTTAAGGCGAGCCAACGTCCACAGAAAAAAAACGGGGCTCGATGTCTTTCTTGGACTGGAGACGACCGCAATTGTGTTTTTTTTTTTTTAATGCATATAGCTTTGATATGACCCCAGGAACATTGTTGACTTGCTTTTACTATCAATATCTCAATAATACGACATGAATATATACGTACCCAAAATAATATGAATGTGTGTGTGTTGTGTGTGTTGTGTGTTTTGGATTGTGTTATAGGTGCGTAGATCTAAGTATGTAGTCTATACTTACCTCACACACTTTGTTTCGCTGGGTGGGCAGGTGTTGGTGTGGCTTTAGCGGGGAGGATGATCAATAGCCGCAGCGGAACACAAGACACGGCAATTCGAGGGTCACAACAAACTATTAGGCAGATGCATTTATAGGCACGTGACACACCTTAATTACGTCGACGGTTGATGTGGTAGCCTGCGTGTATACCTGTTCTCATTCCTCTATCCTTTGAGGCGCCAAACACAGTAACTTCATGTATCGTCTTCACAAACAACTACAAAACAGTGTCTTCCTTGCCGCCCTCTTCTCTTCTACTCATTGAGGATTTCTTGTTAGTTTATCAGGAAAGATATTGATTTTTCCTTTCCCTATTATAGTTCCGCACACATATTTACGTTTCAGATAGTTATTAATTCTGTCTCTAGTCTCTGTCTCTGTCTCTGTCTCTTACCTTATTTTTCTTTACCTTCACCGCTGCCGGGTCATATATATTTTTCAGCCCAGCTCGCAAACCTGTGCCGCCATAACTCAAGCAAACTCCAACAGCACAGCGGCCGTGGCAGTGCTTTGAATCATTCCTCACAACTCTGCCCATGTGTTACGTAGGAGTAACTGTGTCCAGGGGTGGAGGAAAGGAGTTGGTGTTTCCCTCCCCTACATGACTCATTACTAAACTCCTGACTCATGATTTGGTGTGTGTAGAAGGCTTAGGTATCGCCTTACGTTAAGCAGGAGGGAGGGAGACGCTTGTTAGGGTTTTATTCACACCAGGTATCGCCTCCGCTCATATGATTGCGGACATCCTAATCCCTGGTTATGATATGGCAGTGACTGTCCTCGCATAATGTCCTCTCAGGCTCGTTAACCTTCCTGATGACGTGGTATACGAGAGCGTGACGTGTGTGGCGCCCTAACCTTTTGCCTCGATTATCTGCCGCCTCCAAGTTTCATGCACCTTTGCTTTTTCATCATGTTCCATGCTTAAAAAAAATTCCCCACTTTCTCGTCCTCCCATTTCCTCTTGAAATTATGACATCAAAAACTGATGATAATTTTCCCCTCAAATAGGCTACTGACCTGCATCCTCCCACCTAACGTTTCCTGTCGATGATGATCTTGCATAAGAACACCGGAAATAATCGTCTTTTCGATGTGGTAATATGTTATTCTTTCGATAATGCACGTATAGCCTTAGCAGTGGTGGTAATGCCCATCATACCCGGGAAGGCTTATGTCTGTTCCCTCTTTCCTTATCTGTCTGTCTGTTTGTTTGTCTGTCTGTCAGTC